>JAPJBO010001241.1:0-57106 GCA_030068145.1 Diplonema papillatum | reverse complement strand
GGCACCTTAACCGCGTGCCCGACGGAGATCGATGAGATGCTGAGAGGGCCCGGCGCCTGGGGAGGTATATTTCAAAAGTATGCGGACCAACCGGAGCCAGAGTGGGAGGCATTCAAGTCGCAGTACGCACGGTATCTACCCGCGCCGCATGCGATGGAATGCGAGCCCATCAGTGCTGCTGATGTGGACGCGGCACTCAAGAAGATGAAAAAGACATTCGTCCCCCGGACTACATGGATGGCGCGTGCACGAGCTACGACAACTCCCCTCGGAAATCCTACAACTCATGGCAGATGCCATGAACGCAGTGGAAAGCGAGGGACGATGGCCGGAACAGCTAATGCATGCGATCATTCACCTGCTTCCGAAGCCCGAAAGCAACGGGGACCCCTTGTCGCAACGACCGATTTCGATAACGCCTGTCCTGTACCGGATATGGGCAGCCGTAAGGGCGAAGGCAGCACTCGCGTGGATGGACGAGATTGCGCCGAGCGGCCTGCATGGATGTCGGAAGGAACATGGAACAGACGACCTGGTATGGCACTTGGCAGCGCTTATCGAAGAGGCGCACCTAACGGGAGAGCCACTCTTTGGCCTAGCGCTGGACTTCCAAAAGTGCTTTGACTCGGTACCGATCGAAGTAGCCTTTAAGCTGGCCGAGGAGCTGGGGTTTAACGAGGTTGTACTGCGGACTCTGAGGGCAGCCTACACCAACATGCGGCGTCACTTCCGGGTGGGAGCAACGGTTGGAGAAGGCTTCGTGCCTACGAACGGGATAATGCAGGGATGCCCGCTGAGTGTCATCCTAATTAACGTCATCATCAGTGTCTGGATGCGACACGTAGCGGACATCGAAGCGGCGATTCCGCTATCGTACGTCGATGACGTGTATGCAATGCTGAAGACGTTTGCCGATTTAGAGGAGGCAGCCAGGCGGTCAGGAATGTTCGCCGGGCTGACCGGGATGAAAGTCTGCACGCAGAAAAAGTCGCATTTTTTCACGACGGCGTCGGACACCCCGCAAACCCTTGATTATGCGGAAAGCGACGGCACAGCAGTGAACAACGGGCGACAAGAAGGTATACAAAGGCGGGTGACATTCGACGTTCTCGGCGTGATGCTAACCACAGAGAAGGTGCCACCGGGGGAGGTAATTCGGCCGTCGAAACGGATTGTGGAGAGGAACTCCGAAGCTGAGCGGGTGCTGAAAAGGGCAGCTTGCCTCCCGCTGCCAGGCGAAGCGAAGGACCTCGTGGTCAGCATGTCAGCGGGAGCTAAACGGTACTACGGTGCAGCAGTATCGGGAATGACGAAGCGGGACAGCGTGCGCCTGAGAAGATTGTTCACGGAGGCGATGTGGACTGGGCCGCCGCGCCGAGCTCAAGAGGCGGTCCTACATATCCTACATCATGGGCACCGACTCGACCCGGTAGTTGTGCCGGCATACAGAAGAATCACCACCTGGGCAGTGCAACTCAAGAAGTGGGAGTCCGCGAGATCTCTGTCACAGACAGCGTGGGAGCACAGCGACTCGCTTGCGACATTGCATGGACCTTTCGCCTTCTTCAAAGAAGCGCTAGACGGACTCGGGTGGCGATGGGTGGCACCAACCAGCATCGCCTACACGAACGAAGCCGGAGACGAGGTAGTGCATGATGCAGCGGCACAGGACAACACGAAGCTTCTACAGCACGACCTGCGATACGCTTTGAGACTACGCGAAATGGCTCAGCTCGCGGCAAGGCGGGGAGGAGACTTCGGGGGAGTGCGGGACGGGGTGGATTACCAGACAACCCGGCACCTGCTGGAGATGCACGATTCCCCACTCACCGCGTATCAAGCCGGCATGCTGAAATCAGTGATTGTGGGAGCCACGCCGGCGGCTGGACGAACAGGGGCCGGTGAAGAAAGCTGTCTATACTGCAATACGGAGGAGCGAGAAACGGTGGATCACCTTTTCTGGAGCTGCCCCGCTTGGGAGCACTTGCGCGCGAAGTACGAAGACATAAGGACCATGCAGGTAAACTGGCCCCCGTGTCTGCGCTTGTGCGGGATAGCCCCAGCCCCTCAGGTAGACGAAAGCACCTCCGTGCTGCCGGCAGAAAAGGAGAAAAGGCGGCATGTAGTGAAGCGACTGCAACTGTTCTTTGTCGAAGTGCTGAGGGAACGCCAGGGTGCCGACGGCCTGCTCGACAGGTCAGCCCGGCATCACAGGACAGAGAGCTACCCGCGAGGCTGGAGACCAACTGAACCCTGCCGACTCGCAGTCCCTTTCATTGCGCCATCCGCCGTGACAACGAAATGGAAATACGGACGGGAAATGTGGATGGCGTTCACCGACTGGCTGCGGCAGGTGAAATGGGCACCCCCGGGACACGACGAGCTGGGCATCAGCTTCATCGAGTTAGCTGTAGAGTTCGAAATGCACACCGGACAGCGGCTCCCTGACCTCAAAAGCAGGTACTATACAGCAGTACCTCAAGCACAGACAGGCAAGGTGACAGCAGCTCGCACAACGCTAGCGGATGGGGAAATGGGCGACAGCAGGTTGCTTGTGTGCTTCGATGGTGGGGCGAGAGCGAACGGAACCGCCTTCGCCGTTGCTGGCGCAGGGGCGGTGATGTACCGAGACGGCGTCAAGGTGTCGGAGGTAATCCTGCCGCTGCCCACCGTGCGCAGCAATAACGTGGCAGAGTATGAAGCGGTGCTAGCGGGCCTGCATCTGCTGAACGAAGCGAACGATGCGGACGGCACGCAGTGTACGGTGCGGGGGGACTCGGCACTGGTAGTGGGGCAGCTTTTGCGACGCCTGGCATGTTCCGAGGAGCTCAAGCCATACCAGACACGCGCTGCCAGAATGGTTTCTTCCCTGCAGCGACGGATGACAGTGCGCATCGAGCACGTCAAGCGCGAGAGGAACACGGACGCTGATGCCCTGAGTAACGCCGCCATGGACTTGGTGCAGCGCCAGCGGCCGACTCCTCGAAGGCAAGAGAAGATGCTAACCGACTTTCGCCGGTCCGCCTTGGGCAAAGCGCTTAGCCTCGTTGAGATGGGGAAGGCGTACAAGAAGGTGACGGGGCAGCCGTGGTTCTATGGCCATGAGTACTCCTCCACCGTGCTGACATCCCTGGGAGGGACGGTTGTACGGGGCGTCTCCCGACGAGCGCAGCTGTCAGAGGCGACAGAAGGCATCATCGTGAGGATACGCGAACACGCGCAGGCGGGAATCGCGGACGAACATGAGAGCAGCCCTTACCCGCCACACCTGAAGTGGGCCGCAACCTTCTTGCCAGAGGAGGCTTACCCGGCAGGATGGACACAGGGAAAACCCGACTGGAAAGGCAGAACGGAAGAGGCCGAAAGGGGTTCAAGCACTGACCCGCGCAAAGGTGACCCCCCGTGCGAGGCCCCAGAAGGCGCTGCTAACACTTCCCGCCCTGGAGTGGTTTGCTCGCTCCACAAAAAGCCGCGATGCAGTGAGTGCGTAAAAAAGCGTCTACCGGCGGAGACCTGCTGTCGCCTCAAGCAGCATCATCACGGATCGGATGGTCTAAGGCCCCGGATGCACTTCTGCACAGCTCACAGACTAGGACGTTGCGGCGATTGTGTGGCTGAAAACGAAGCATTAGCCAGCTGCTGCACAAAGCATCACGCAAACAGGAGAGCGAATGGAGGCCCCCACTCCCAGCCCGGGGGTGCATCGGCCGTCACCTAGCTTAATCTGAGCGTGGTCGTACTTTCGTGAAGGGAGGCACCACGTTAAAACGGGTCCGTAACACACACACACACACACACACACACACACACACACACACACACACACACACACACACACACACACATACCGGGTTTCAAATGCCACGCCAAATGGACCATCTTCTCGGGCAACTTCTTTGCGAGTCGGTTGCCTAGCGACGTGCCGAAGTCGCTTTCGAAAGCGTGCAGCAGCTTAGCGGCCGAAGGCAGCGCGTCCGCGCCGCGCGCCGTGTGCACCGAAAGGTTGCTGAGCAGCGGCGAGTCGCCGATCCAGATCCAAAGGCAGCGGGGCATCGATACGATGCGGTACGTCACCTTCACTTCGTTGTTGAAGAACACCTCCGTGAAGTCATGGATCAGGCTGCCGGAGTCGCCTTCCGCCTGCTCCGTTAGAGGGGCGGCCATACGATATTTCTTTAAGTAGCGCAAGGTTGCTGCCTCTTTGTGTAGTGGGAGAATAATAAAAGGGTCCACCGGGGAATCACCAGCAGTTGTCTGATCTGGAGGGGCGAGCACCCCAAATGCATGCGTCCATGCGGGGCTAGCTGGGATAACGAAGACGTTAAGCCTGTTTTCTGCACGGGACTTAGGCCAATAATGATGCCGGAGTGGCTCTGCATCTGTTTTTTTTTGTGTTTCCGACGATCCCGAATTGGCGTACAGATTGGTGCCTTTCGACGTTTTGTTTGTTTGTGAAGTTCAGTTTGGCGCGTGCTTCGTGGCTATTGGTGGGTTTTCCAAAAAGTGCTTGCGTATCGTATGTTTGAGCTAGACTTGATCTCGTGCATCAGCCAAGTGGCCCACTCAGTTGCCTTTCCGCTGGGCTCCTCACAGCGAACTACATGCTCAGACCCGAAGCTTGTGACAACAGTGTGTAAGCCGTCTCATGGCTTGTTCAGAGACTCATGGCCTGCAGAGAAATGAGCTCAGCTCCTATCATGTCGATCATGCGCATTGAAAACAAATCAATTGGAGAATTGGGTGTTTCAAAAGGACGACTATGCTCAGACCCGAAGCTTGTGACAACAGTTTGTAAGCCGTCTCATGGCTTGTTCAGAGACTCATGGCCTGCAGAGAAATGAGCTCAGCTCCTATCATGTCGATCATGCGCATTGAAAACAAATCAATTGGAGAATTGGGTGTTTCAAAAGGACGACTATGCTCAGACCCGAAGCTTGTGACAACAGTTTGTAAGCCGTCTCATGGCTTGTTCAGAGACTCATGGCCTGCAGAGAAATGAGCTCAGCTCCTATCATGTCGATCATGCGCATTGAAAACAAAACAGTTGGAGAATTGGGTGTTTCAAAAGGACGACTATGCTCAGACCCGAAGCTTGTGACAACAGTTTGTAAGCCGTCTCACTCGACGTTATGACTGCTGTGCTGACAGCTGCGAATTCGTTCAAAATTCAATGCACATCCACATGCAATGTGTGAGGATGAACCGCCCAAGTAGGACCTTCTGATCATGATCATTTGCCAAATTTGCCACCTGAAACCACGTCCAGGATTTGGGCTCAGGGTTGTGCGGTCAACGAACGCTTACGGGCTTCCGGTCCGTAGCAGAGAAAGTGTCCGTCATCGTCGGTTCGGTAATCGAAACGATATCCCTGGGCGTTTGGCATGAGAGGCGTCGGTTCGCTCTGCCAAAGGACAACGCCACAAATGCAACGCGGGCGGTGAGGTAACGGAAGCGCGCTCGGGTGTTTCCGATGAACTCCCTAGGCATCGAACGGCTGTGACACGCGCATTGCACGTCACCGGGCGTGCTTGCGCGCGGCTGAAGCAAGCATGATCCAGATCTGGAAGCGGTGGCCGAGCTGTTGTCGTCTGCGTCTGAACGGCGGATAATTCGCACAAGACGACTCTGCTGTATGTACATCCGGCTTTCGCAAGTTTAACACGCAAAGGCGCCAAAACACGAGGTTGATCATTGGACAAGGGAAATTAAGAAAAAGTGAAGAGAAAAAACAAAAGGAGGGGGAGGGGTGGTGAAAGGAAAGAAAAAAGCAGCGAAGCGACCCGAATAGTTGTTTTTCGTTCCTTTACTGAATGTTTTTTTTTTTTTTTTTTTATGTTACTTTCTTTCACTCTGACGCCAACATCAATGTACGCATATGCGCACAATGTATGCTCTGCACATCGGAACTGAAATGCCAAGCGCTGCACAAAGCGATGGGTGCTTCTTGTTCTTGCAGCGGTTCATGGACACAGGTGACCTCGAAGCTCACATTCCTCCTACGGTCCGTCCTTCACGATTCCGATGCAAATCCCACAGGAGGTGGTTGATTCCGTTTGGCAAGGGTGTCTCTACCGCGGGAAGGTTGCTTGAATTCGCATTTATTTTTCTATATTGTGCGGCGAAAATGGGTCCTTTTTTTTAAGACTGTTTCTTGTAATAAGCGGTCGAATTCTTAAAGACTGTTTGGGCTACATGAAGCCGGTCTTGTTTTTTGTTGAACGCTTGCACCCGGCACTCAGAGACCCGATGTGTCGTTAGGGGCAAGTGCACTTTCTTCCTGTAGCCATTCGCAACTGGTGGCCTGCTCCGAGTGTTTTCTACAACGCAAGTGCTTGTTCAAAATGAAAATGATCAAGAAGAATACGCTCTGCGAGCCCAACGCCCAACCAGATGAGGGGGCTGGCAATATTCCGCTCCATCACGAGTGGTGCGACGTCAAAATTGTTGGCGAAGGATGGAAAACCAAGCGTGGTGGCGATTGACCACGATCAAGGGTCAGCTTCTTGTTTCTTGTTACACACTCACGATGTGACTGGAGTTCTGGCATGTGCATATTTTTAGTTCCTCCTCATGGAGAGCCTGGCGCCCACAGTCGAGCCTCACCTCCTCCTCTTCGGTTCCTGCTGCCATTCCGTTCACGGGTCGACGACATTACTACTACTTTCAGCAGATCGGCTTACGGGCCTCGTAACCTCCTTAGAATTGCCGACGTACGCCGAAGCCGGTAAATGTCAAGCAATCTCGAGAAGACGTGCCCAGGGAGGGTGGAGTAAGGGATCGAGAGGAATTAACACGGAAAGAGGGCAGGGAGGGGGGGGGTGCGGCCGTTTGGGCAACCCGCCAAGCCAAGGACGGAACGGAAGGAAAAGAGCGAGAAGAAATGTGAAAACACGGAGAAAACGGGGTGCGCGCAGGAAAATCGTGACGGACCGTGTGAATACGTAAAACCCCTGTCGATATAGTGGCTACAGGTGTTATCGGAACAGGCGTGAGAGGGAGAGAGGTGGGGGGGGGGGGGGGGGGGGAATGCTTGGAATGGCATGCGCTCACCACTGTGTCCGATCTGCACCGCGTTCGGTCCTTTAAGCCGCGGACGCATAAAATGGGCCGTAGTCAGCGCGGAACCTGAGTGACTGTAGACAGTACAGCGATGTGAGTCTGGTTTGTATGGCGAGCCAGGACCACGCATGCTACAAGAGCACATGCAAACTCGACTTGGGAAGGGCCCTGGGAGTGCGGGGCGGGGACGAAGCACGGAGCTCTTCAGCTCCATTTGAGGGTTTTTGGCCCAGGTATACGGTGGTAGTACATCAGCGGAGGGGAAGGGCGCGGCCCAGCTCCTTGTTCACAGTGCACAAGATTTAGGGAAGAGATGGGGGAGAGGGTAAGCCGGGCCATCCCATCCTGATAGACAAAGGTGTCCCGTGATAGACGGCTCCAAGCAATTCTATGAAGCTCGGATATAGGGATGGATCTGATACACAGCGGCAGGCAATTCGATGCCGAGGAAACGGGTGGCCCGGCTTGGAGAGGGGGCACAGACACACGGGACCAGTGAAGTCGGTGCTGCTTCAGATTTCTCATCAGAACGAGTAGGGGGGAAGGTTTCAAGGATGCGCTGCGAAACGAATGGACGACATTTTTCGAGTTAAGGCATATAGAAGAACCCTTCCGGAATTGGAAAAAACGTGATAAGGCAAAGTCTTCTTGTTCTTCGCACACGTATAGGGTATAGCCCCTCTTTGGGTGCGGGGGGAGTGTATTAGGCTAATTTAGCCCTTTTTCGTTGCCTTCGTTTTCCCTTTCTCGTGTGCAATCGGTGTACCAATGTACTACTGTTAAAAAGAACCCCCAACGCAGGTTGTATTCAGTCGAGGACAGGCCGTTGTTACTGCGAATCGATCCCCTTGATATCCCGCAGCTCTTGAACTTTTGCCTACATCCCGCCACCTGCCAGTTCGCAATCTGAAAGTCTGATGGAGGCGGACATGTCTTCCGAGACATGAATCAGCACATGTAAGACTGAACAACAAGCGAACCACCAAGATGGTTGACAAATTGCGCCCACCAAGAAAAAACAGACTCCCGCGCATCCCTGCTGGAAATGCGTCGCGAAGGGAATCGTGCACAATTCTTCTTCCCAGCCCCAAGAGAGGAGCCAGGCTGGAAAAAGAACGGGGCAAATCTCTACAAACAAACGGGCGACACCAGCAGCCGCCTTTTGCGAGCACGCGCAGCAGCATTGAGGCGCGTCGGCAGTATTTACAATTCAGGATGCCGCCGTGTGCACCGATGGCCACCGCATGTCGACACAAGGTGCAGTAGTCGGAGCAAGCTTGACGCGGCACATCGGCGCTGCGCGGGTAAGTTTGCCGATCCACTTCAGCTCGCTCACCTTCCACGTGTGCCGCGAGGGCTGCGTGGACTGCCGGCTCAAGAAACAAACAAAAGAAAAAAGACAATGGTCGTCGCTCATCGTAGTGCACTTCAAGCCGAAGGGTGCTGACCTTCCCCCAAATGAAATCAAATGAGTGATTTGCTTGCATTCTACGTGGCTATCGATGGAAGCGCGGATAGACGATAGAATGGTGGGTCCGGTACTTGTGGCCCGCCGAACGTAGTGCCACACAGCACGGGACCCTCGCGTTTCGGTGAGGGAGTGTAGTGAAGGAAAGGTTGTTGTGCAGGCTGGCTTGAAAAAAGCATTAGCTGCGAGTTCAGTGGTTTCTTTCTCTCTCGCTCTCCCTCTCTCTTGTGCTCTTCTGTTGAGGAGTTCTCCCCTGCTCTTTCTATTCTTTTGCCGAGAGAAAGAATAGGTGACACCATCAGGTCTCCTTGCTTTCTCTCGTTGCGGGCGCTCGCAAAAAAAAAAAAAAAAAAAAAAAATGGGAGGGAATCTTGGGGGGGAGAATCTTATTTTAATGCCGAGGCAGAACCCTGCCGCTCATGCGTATTTGATTCAAGCGTCAAAAAAAAAAAAAAAACTTCTTCGAAGGAAAAAAAGAGTGTGGCGACTCCATAAGTGAGGAATGGAACCATGAGAGACTACGGGCCCTCTGGGGGTTTTCTTTCACCGCCGGTGTTATGCCCAGGGGACTTCAGCACTTTGTCTGACCCGAGCAAAAAAAACCGGTTTTCGGGCTCTGCGGTGCCTGTGGGTGTCTGAGTCTGGAACCGTCGCCCCGTGCACGCAAACAAGGGGTGGTGCCGTCAACAGTTGCATGCAATGGATTGCACTCTCCCGTGCTTGGCTGTTGCGTCGTCAAACAGAACGCACGGCGGGAAAACCACCCCCCCTCGAGCGCTTAGGCAACACTCTCGCTCCAACGTTGGGGCTAAAAAGCCACTCCATCCCTATCTCCTGGAACTGCATCAAATTGCCTGCAGCTGTTCAATGTAGCGAATCGAGGTCCACCACAGTCTATCAGGTACATCCCTATCCCCTAGAGCTGCATAGAATTGCCTGGAGCTGCATTCTTCTGTCTATTACAGTCTATCAGGAGGGGATGGACCGGCTTAGGGGAGCCCCCTTCGGCAGTCTATCAACCCTTTCGAAACGCCAGACCAGTCTAACAAAGCAACCCGTGGGAAGCAATCTGCACGAACACGCATGCTGGGAAGCGTGTGTGCGTTGGTGGGGGGCTTCTCGCTTCTATCTACACTGCGCATTCGGTGAAAAGAAATTCGGAAAAAGCGGGAAGAGTGCAAACAAAAAATACAAAAAAAAAGAAAAAGAGAAAAGGGTAAGCAGACGACGAACCCGCTGGGTCCCACATTGGTACGCTGAGTGAGTGGGAGGGGGGTGGCTGGTTTTACGCTTCTCCTTCTTCTTTTTCGTTCGCATCACTCCACCGGTACAGGGTTCCTTCTTTTCGTGCACTGAGCGGCGCCTCTTCTTGCCCCCTCGTCCCCGTGTGATCTGCTGTACCTGCCCGCAGTGTCACGGACCCCGTCCCAAGGAACTCAGAAAACAGTGGGAAGATGGGTAATGGACTGCAAAAAAAGGGGGAAACAGGAAACGAAAACGAAAAAATGAAAGCACAGGGGTCTGGGAGGTTGGAGGGGGGGGGTAAAGTGGGTGCCGACGTGGGCTGACGGGGTAAATCGCTGTTGCAGTTGCGTGCGCCGCGCCCTTCGACGCGGAGGAGGAAGAGCGTGGAGGTATGGTTTACCCTTTACGCGGGAGTGACACCACCAGGCGTGGAGTATACGGCTTAATTTGACTCAACACGGGGAATTTTACTAGGTCCGGACGATCTCAAGGATTGATAGACAGAGAGCTCTTTCTGGATGAATTGTGTGGCGGTGCATGGCCGCTCCTGGTTGGTGGGGTGATTTGTCAGGTTGATTCCTTTAACGAACGAGATCTCGACCCTTGAATAGATGGGCGTGTCGTTGTAGGGGGTGTCTTTTGGCATCGGCGGCTTGCTGCTTACCCGAGACGCGTACTTCTTAAGGGGACTGCGCGCGACTTATAGCACGCGGAAGAGCGAGCCAATAGCAGGTCTGTGATGCACCTACATAATACGATATTCATGTCGAAAAGGCCAGAGTCCGAGCTGGTGTTCGGACGCTGGGCCTCTACAGGAAAGACGTCAAAAAGGAACAAGGTTTGCCGCTGTGAAGAGATGTGCTACGAAATTTTCACAAAGAGCGCCAGGCTCCCCCATTTTCCGCTGCTATTGCTAGCGTCGGTTCTTATCTCGGTCAATTGTATCCACCTCGACGGTATGGACGGCCACCAGGGTCAGAAAGAATAGTGTCCGAGGCGGAATAGGCAAAGCACGACGGGTACTCCCGCGATTGGCTGTCGTCGCCGAAAAGGCGTACATCAGCCTCATAACTCCACACAGCTTGGCCATGTTGCCATTGATACAACTGCCGAGTCGTAAAACTCTCGAGTTTGACCCATAGATTTCCCCAGAAAGCTTTCTCTCTCTGCGCGCTGGACAACCTCCGTCCCCGTACGGGGTTTAAAGATGAAACAATGGGGGCCACACGGGGGGGGGCAACCTCAGGGCCGCCCACGTGATCAAGTCGTTGTTTCGGCACCCGACTTCTTCACGATGAAAAAGTAATCGGGGTGTACACACAGCAGCGCCCATCACGATCCCCCGTCAACAAAATTGATACCCGGTCACCCGAAGGATAGTTGTTTGCAGACAACACTGGGCACGGAAATCCAGGTGTCTGTTAAGCGTACAAGAAGAGTCAAAGGTCTGGGATCGAGAAGAACCCAAAAAAGGGGGGATGGGCGGATTGGGAGGGAGGGGGCGAGGAGATACGGAGGGGGGGCAGACGCCAGGACAACGGAATACAACGAGTACCTGAACCTACCGGAACACCTCGGGACAGCCCCCCACTTCTTCTGTTTCTTTTGAAATTTGGAGACACCGCGGGCAGCTTAAAAATCACCCACAATGTGGTCAGAACAGCCACAACATTTGCCTGCAATACAGCGAGGCTCTCTTGTGGGGGTCAGAATATTCTGTGGTCAGAACAGCCACAACATTTGCCTGCAATACAGCGAGGCTCTCTTGTGGGGGTCAGAATATTCTGTGGTCAGAACAGCCACAACATTTGCCTGCAATACAGCGAGGCTCTCTTGTGGGGGTCAGAATATTCTGTGGTCAGAACAGCCACAACATTTGCCTGCAATTCAGCGAGGCTCTCTTGTGGGGGTCAGAATATTCTGTGGTCAGAACAGCCACAACATTTGCCTACAATACAGCAAGGTTCTCTTGGGTCTCAATACGTTTTCCTCATGCCCCAGGGAAATTGGGGTCCTTCGTCGTGGGAAAAAGTTCGCGTCGACGGAATTGATTTCAACCCTGGCAAAGGACAAAAAGATTCTACCGACAAGAGCCACAATGCATCGTGGGTAAATGTTGCGGCTGTTCTGACCGACACTGTGGGAAAGTTGGTGAGTGCAGTGCTGCAAGGATCTGGGATTTGTCGAGTAATTGTATCGGGGCACCCTAATTGTTTTGCACATGTTGTAGCCTGGCAAACCCGATCTTGAACACAGTCAACTCGGGTCACGCACGTACGTCGGACGTACACCATCGACGGCACGCCAAAGCCACAGGCTCACCTGTCTAGTCGGGGCTACCAGTGTCGAGAAACAAAACATCAAGGGGCTTGCCCAACCCACTGAAACGCCATGTATTGAAACCGCGGGGTTTGCGGAGTGCAGGAAACGGTCGCAGAGTGAAACCAGACACTGACAATCGGCCGAGAGCTGTTTCTGCGTCTTCTTTGTTTCGTGATGCGACCACGAGGTGCTGTCGGAAGACGGCAAGCAAGGAAGAACATGGTTGGGAACGGTATGTGCTCAACACCGCACTGTGTCGTGTCTGCACCGTATTTCGATCTTGCAAGCCACGGACACCTGAGGCGGGGACCTGTCAACCCACTGCGGAATACCCCCCTGGAAGACAAGTTTTGAAAAGGCAGCGTAACGGCTGGTGTTGATTGTGCACGGGCGAGACCGCGCGAGGACACACTTCATCGGGGGACTGCTACTCCTGTTCGTGGATCATGGAAACGTGGCGGGACCAGAAACGGTTGGCAGGTAACCACGATAAATGGTAGCACGATTTGAGGAAGTATCTTTTACGAGCAGACGGAGCATCGGAGATTTTCAGCGAGGAACAAGCCGACCCGTGAGCAAGGGGTGGGGCACGGGTGGGTTGCAAGAAAGAGAAAGGGGGGAACGTGGCCGCCCAAAGACTTGTTCGTCCAGCGGATTCTGGGGGTGTCAGGTTTCGAGTGCGTGGGAGAGGTGCGCGCGGTCGTTTTTCTCTGCGCGGCAACAGACTTCGAGAGAGGTTTCAGACAATAAGGCACGCAACGGCCGCAGCATCAGGTGAAAAGAAGTGCGGTGCGGAATCGCACGAAATCGATGCGTAGCCACGTCTGCTGTCCTGTTTGTCTAGAGATGCTCCTGATGGTTATGCACTATTTCTGTTGCCTCGTTTGTGTGTCCCCTTTTAGCTTGTCTATTGCGCTGGAGAGCAGCGGAGCAAGAAGACTAGTTGCGGCGTTTGTTTGTACGTGCCTCCGGGATGCACGAGATCTCCCAAGGAATGCCTCACTACCGTGCGGCATTGCTATATGCCTGCCGATACCACCAGAGTAAGAAGCCGAATTCAGCTGGCCCAAGTTTAGGGTCCAAGTTTGGGTCCAATTTTTGAGTTCAAGTTTTCGGTCCAAGGTTTGGGTCCAAGTTTTGGGTCCAAGTTTTGGGTCCAAGTTTTGGGTCCAAGTTTTGGGTCCAAGCTTTGGGTCCAAGTTGCAAAGGGCACATCAGGGGCCGCCCCTACTCGACCTCACACTCGGCTCTTTGCTTGCAATACGTGCTGGGCTCCCAGTGCACAAGTGGGCCGGGATCGCTTCTCTTCGTAGTTTTGTAAAGTGATGAAGAGTGGGATAATCCCTGGGAGGGCAAATAAAAAACACGGTTTCCGATTTTTGTGTTGTTTCTCCTTTTCTTTTTTTTTTTTAATTTTCGCTGCATGCTTATAGAAGCGAAGTGTTCGCTTGAGAATCCGGTACGGCTGTGTATCAGGTAGGCAGGGGGAAAGGGCAAGAATCGAGGTTCTCTTGGTTCTGGGTGGCGGGGGGGAGGCTGGAGCTGTTTTTTGTGTTTCCGGCAATTATCGCGCAGTCAGTTGCCTGTTACGGCGTTTCTTTTTTTTTTTTTTTTTTGGAGCGGCCCTGGTCACGTGTTTCAGTGATGGTCTGCGAACGAAGGGATGGAAATGTTGGACCGGCTGCCCGACCGTTCGGACTTGCCCCTGATGCCTCGCAGGGCGCGAACGACTGATAGGCGCGCCTGGACGCCTCTAACGGCTTCTTTGAAGGAGGGCGGAACACGGGCCTGTCGGAGGCCCGAGCTGGTTCGAGAGATGATAGGCACCTTCGCCCCCTTGATCAGCTGCCGCTGCGTCTGGCGGACTTCCTCAACCATGCGCAGCTTCGTGTTCGGACCGTATTCGTCATCACTGTCGTCGTCCTCGTCTCCATCTGCGTTGTCGTCATCCTTCTTCTTCACCATGTGGTCCAGCCTCTTCATAACGTGCTCCTTTTCTTCGACGGGCACCAGCCTCAAAAGGCTCCCAACTGGGAACATAACTAGCGCCAAAGCAATGCACACCCCCCAGCGCACGCCTCCAATGGACCGGGTTTCCATAAATTCGCCTGTTGTTGGTGCGCGGCATGGGCATCTTCAAGCACATTCGCGGGCTCGCAAAAAACAACGTAGCCGCTTCGACTCCGAATGGAAGGGGGGAAATATAGGCAAATACAATACAAACACAATCTGATTTGTTCGTCGCATACACTACCGTAAGGAATTCTGATCAACCACCAACACCCGCTGCCTACGTCTTTTTAGCCTGCAGAATACATTGAAGGGCAACCCGCAAGGTTGTGAGTACTAAAAAAAGCACGTGGGGTGAGGAGCTACCCGTCTGGCAGCTTCTGCTGAACGGAAAGGTCTCAGCGACACATCTTACTGGTACCCAACAGTGGGACCTGTCGCCAGAAATCCAAGATATTCTACCCCGACGGCTGACTGCAGTCTCACGTTCCTCGGCAAGCCAGCGGGTGAAGGTGCTAATTGCGACTACTTGCTGATAATTGCGGGCGAAGACGGACGAGCGCATTGCTTCGTCTATTCGGGGCAAACCCCCCAGCTGCGGAAAAGATTCCTGTTCGCGATGGCATGCCTAAGTTCAGCACGTAAGCTTTCAGCAGATGAGGTCGCCTTCGGCGAGAACACGAAATAAAACCACATACCCGCCACTTCAACCATGAAGGCTTGGAAGAGAGAGACGAACAGGCAGATGGGCAGGAAGAACGGGCTGCGGCTGAACCCTTCAAACGGATTGACTTGATCGTAGAGCTTGCGCGCGTGAAACCAGTTGAACACTTGCATGTAGATGAATACGTTGAAGATAACAGTGCGCAGAAGTGTCCTGTTGTCTTCCTCGTGCTCATCGAGGTCTTCCGGTGTAGGGTTTTCGTTGGGGGAGTCGTAGCTGTAGTCACTGTCAGTTTGGAACCTGTGGTGTTTGTTCCTTTGAAGAAAGCGTCAACAAGGTCAAAGCCGATGACTAGATGCCAGAAGAAGGTGTCCGGCTGGTCATTTTCACTCTCCCGGCCCTGGTTTTTTTGGGTTTGCGGCCTCCTTCGGTGCATTTCGGCTGCAACAGCTGCCCTGCGCAAGTCCTTGCTGTGCTCGCAAGGGTTTCCTTCCCGTCTCAAACGGCAGCCGCCCCCCCCAACTATCTGGTCTTGGGTGACTTGGCGACGGTACCGCAGCACACCCGATGCAATATTTCAGAGATGATCCAGAGACCCAGCCTAAGTAGGTTGGACCCAGTGAGATGGGCCTTTTTTCGGAGGGGCTCACGCACTCAAAGTTCGACTAAGCAGTATTCCCGGAGTGCACTGTATTGTCGCTCGTCTGGGAGAATCGTGTTCGGCGTGGTGCTGCCACGTTTTGAAAGATTTCGTTTGTACGTGAACCACAGTTTGTATGACGTCCGTCGAAATGCCGACAGCGCTCCAACACATACGTACAAAATCTTCAAGATTTTGGAATCCCTTGAAGTGGAGAAGGCCTTGGGCATGGGCACCGGGCTGGTGCCACCGTTCTTGCTGGGGGGAGGATTAGCTAGCTAGTGGATGATAGTGAGTGAATATGCTCGTCAGGCTAATCTTCTCCGAAACACGCTGCCAGCGTTCTCTTTCGCGTTTCCAATACATTGTTACTACGAAAAAGACAAAGAAGAGGAAAAGGCACACAGTTGCTCCCCAGCGAAAATGAGCGTGAGAAGGACCGCGAGTTGGAAGATGGAACCCCCAATGACGAAACGCTTCATCTTCCTGCTGATGAGCGGCGCGTCTCGGTACGTCGGAGGTCTGTGTGGTTCGGTCGTGTAAAGGCGGGAGCAAGCACTGCTGCATAGACGACGTACTACTACCAGAGACATTCAGACCAGGGACCGCAGTTCGCGAGTAGCAGAGCGTGTAGCCACGATTCCCTTTGCGGCAAATGCTGTTTACCGCCGGGCCGCGTCAGCACCAGGCGCACTTGGCAAAAATCGGCAAAAATGGCCAACATCGGGAAAAATCGGCAAAAATGGCCGAATTCTGGAAAAATCGGCAGAAATGGCTCAAAATGGCCATAATCTGGAAAAATCGGCAAAAATGGCCAAAATCTGGAAAACCCTTATACTTAACCCCTTACCGACAAGCGACCTCCACAGCTGTTGTCAAATAGCCCATTTCGTAGATGCCGAAAAGTTGGGATGGGTGTGTCGAAAACAGCTTTCAGGGCGGGAATGAAAAGTTATGTGGTGTCTCTCTTTATTCCCGCCCTTGAACCTCGGAAATCCCGCTTCCCCCTCGAGGTGTCGACAAGGTCCACAGTCAGACTCGACCACTCGACCGGTCAAGTCACTTTCCGAAAAAAAACTTTTTTTTTTTTTTTGAACGGGAATTTGCCACAACTTTTTTTTTTGTATAACACCCATTCCACGAAAAAGTGTCACAGATTTCGGCTTCTTTCGGATTTCTGCCGAAAATTTCCATCTGCAGGTCCGAAAATGGTCGGTTTCGAGATTTTGAGGACACGTTTGAATCCGTTGAGGACAGGGCTTTCCGAATATTTGGTCGGATAAAAATTTTGACCGACCCCCCCCCCGGAAATGGAGGTCGGCACCCGAAAAAATGGGGTCCTGGAGATCGGTTTTTTTTCTCTCTGCATCCAGGAGGGGGTCAGATTTTGATCGCTGGGCTAGCTGGCAGCTTGCCCATAATCGCGCATCCCAGAACTACTCGAAAACCAAAAGATTTCCCAAAAAGACCTCGAAAATAATTTCCAGACGGCTGCTTTTCACACCGAAAAATCGCAAAAAAAAAAAATCGGACCGGGGGAATCGAACCATGGCCTACAGGGGCCCAGGAGGGTGCGGTAACCGTTAGGCTATGTTGCCAAACCTCGGGCCAAAATTCGCTTTTAGCGCCTGCTCAGTTGGAATTCTTATCGGAAAGTGCGAGATCGTCATTTACTCGTTTCCAGTGTCCCAGGACGGTATTTCTGCTCTCTCAGAGCTTATTTCGCCCGGTTTGCGAAATACTCAAAATGAGTCCAAAAATTCTCACTCGGTAGTGAACAAAAAACTTTCCGCCGTTTTTTTAGCCCATGGTCCAGAGGCTACCACACCCACACAGGGGTTTGAGGGTCGGTGGTTCGATTCCCGCCGGAAATCGTTTTTTTGGGTTTTTGAAACAGCCCCAAAACCGACCTTTTGTCCATCTGCACGCCAGATTTTGGTCGCCACGCGAGCTGATTGCTTGCCCATAATCGCCAGGGATAGCTCTTTCCATCCCAAAAAAAATTTCCCAAAAATTCCAAAATTTTGACCCAAAACGGGCTGCTTTTCAGACGGAAAATCTGTGACACTTTTTCGTGGAATGGGTGATAAGCACTTGCTTTGTAGGAAACACTTGAGGAGGCTGCCAGCTGCAAAAGATCAAAGGAGGTAAATGTGCTGTAGCCCACACGAAACACAGGTGTATCTGGGTTTAGTGGCGGGCATAAGCGTTCAACAAAAAAGACCCATTTTGAGACGACGTTTTTGGAATACCGACGGACAATGTCCCACCCTGGGGCCGTGGCCGGGGTGGGTGGGTCCCCCCCCCCCCTAATACTGGTCCTATTTTGGTCCAATTTTGGTCCAATTCTGGTCCCCAAACACTATGCGCAACTATGCGAAACAGCCCAAAGAACTATGCACAACTATGCGCAACTATGCGGAACGACCCGAAAGTATGCGGAACAGCCCAAAACAACTATGCGCAACTATGCGGAACGACCCGAAAGTATGCGGAACAGACCAAAACAACTATACGCAACTATGCGCAAGTATGCGGAACGACCCGAAAGTATGCGGAACAGCCCAAAACAACTATGCGCAACTATGCGACCCGAACGTATGCGGAACAACTAAGCGCAACTATGCGCAACTGTGCGGAACGACCCGAAAGTATGCGGAACAGCCCAAAACAACTATGCGCAACTATGCGCAAGTATGCGGAACGACCCGAAAGTATGCGGAACAGCCCAAAACAAAAACAACTATGCGCAACTATGCGGAACGACCCGAAAGTATGCGGAACAGCCCAAAACAACTATGCGCAACTATGCGCAAGTATGCGGAACGACCCGAAAGTATGCGGAACAGCCCAAAACAACTAAACAACTATGCGCAAGTATGCGGAACGACCCGAAAGTATGCGGAACAGCCCGAAACAACTATGCGCAACTATGCGCAACTATGCGCAAGTATGTGGAACGACCCGAAAGTATGCGGAACAACCCAAAACAACTAAACAACTATGCGCAACTATGCGGAACGACCCGAAAGTATGCGGAACAGCCCAAAACAACTAAACAACTATGCGCAACTATGCGCAAGTATGCGGAACGACCCGAAAGTATGCGGAACAGCCCGAAACAACTATGCGCAACTATGCGCAACTATGCGCAAGTATGTGGAACGACCCGAAAGTATGCGGAACAGCCCAAAGAATGCTTTGTGCGCTTCACTCGGTGACAATGATCAGTTCAATGAAAATGAACGCGAAAGGAAGAAAACTAAACGAATTTCACTTACGATGGGGTAACCCCCGAGATAGCCGCTGAATGGTGAGAGAAACAGGCTAGCCCAGGAGGTCACACCTAGTTGCGCATAGTTACTGGGGCTGTTCCGCATACTTGCGGGTCGTTCCGCATAGTTGCGCATAGCTTTTTGGGCTGTTCCGCATACTTTCGGGTCGTTCCGCATACTTGCGCATAGTTGCGCATAGTTGCGCATAGTTGCGCATAGTTGTTTTGGGCTGTTCCGCATACTTTCGGGTCGTTCCGCATAGTTGCGCATAGTTGCGCATAGTTGTTTTGGGCTGTTCCGCATACTTTCGGGTCGTTCCGCATACTTGCGCATAGTTGCGCATAGTTGCGCATAGTTGTTTTGGGCTGTTCCGCATACTTTCGGGTCGTTCCGCATACTTGCGCATAGTTGCGCATAGTTGTTTTGGGCTGTTCCGCATACTTTCGGGTCGTTCCGCATAGTTGCGCATAGTTGCGCATAGTTTTTTGGGCTGTTCCGCATACTTTCGGGTCGTTCCGCATAGTTGCGCATAGTTTTTTGGGCTGTTCCGCATACTTTCGGCCGTTCCGCATAGTTGCGCATAGTTGTTTTGGGCTGTTCCGCATACTTTCGGGTCGTTCCGCATAGTTGCGCATAGTTTTTTGGGCTGTTCCGCGTAGTTGCGCATAGTTGCGCCCACCACAAAACCTCAAAAAAAAAAAAAAAACTCCGCTGCGCGGGGCCAAGAAAGACTCCAGTAAAAAAGCCCCCAAAAAAATCTCCCCCGCTGCGCGGGGAAAAATTGGTAGGTTAGAAAAAGAAAATCTCTGGATTTCTGAGGGGTGGGTGGGTACCCCCCCCCCCCCTCCCCCATTTTCGACGGACAATCTCTGTCGGTATTCCAAAAACGTCGTCCCTTTGTAGTTGTATTTTTTCTCCCCCTCTAGCCTCCTTCGAAGTAAGCACAAGGCAGCCCCTCGAGTATTTCACTGGTGAATGCGGGGGATATTCTAATCCCCGAAACTCGGGAAAATCCATCCTGTGGCCAGAATTTCTTTTCCCACGCTGCGCGTGGGAAAAACAACGTGTGGTGTTTTAGAGCGCTTGAAACTCCGGGTTTTAGCTGAACGGGCAGTCTCACAATGTTAGTACACTGTCGTGCATCAGTAGTAGGACGGATGTGAGCAAATACGACTTTCTCCAGCTTCGCTTGTGAATCATTAGTGCCATGAACAAGTCGACAACTACTTTCACTGCCACATTGTCCATCATACAAAAGATAGGCCCAAAGTGACGAGTTTCGGGCAGTTGCAATGAAGTCTCCAGATGTGCCTGAGGCAATGAAACACCGTTGTCTGTGTTGGTTTCATAGGTGGGCCGATCCTTAACCACCTTGTTGTAGACCCCACCTGAAGTCTCTGTATTTCTGGCCTGCAGCCGAACATACTGCAATCCGGGAGTGGCGAGTGGAGTTGTTGGGAATCCAAAAGCTTGCCCTTGCCCCTGTGACCTTGGCTTTTGTCAAGCTTTCCGTTTTCCCCGCCTGTGTTCTATTCTGTGGCACTACTCACGGCAGATTTTCTGATTTTCTTTTTTTGCCCGGTCGAATCGACACGGGTGCCGGTCCCTGGTACCTAACATAGGATCATACTCTGGTGAAAGCACCCCATCCCGCGATCTTATACGACAAAAGAAAGTGCCACACCGCGTCAGGAGTTCGTCGTTCGGATTCTCGGTTGAGAGAGCAAGGGCGGCCATGGTGTCCATGATAAGGTTGGCCCACAACAAGTGGATCGGTGCAAGCGGCGGCTCGCCGTCGCCGTCGGAGCTGACGGCGTCCTTCACGGCGCCGATGAACGTGATGATCAGCAGCACGCAGTTGACGGTGAACTGGAACTGCAAGAACTTCCGGATGTTGTCGTTGACGTTGCGGCCCCACTTGCACGCCTTGACAACGGAGACGAAGTTGTTGTCGAGGAGGATGATTTTGCTGGCTTTCTTCGCAACATCCGTGCCGTCGTTCATCGCGAACCCGACGTCGGCAAGGCGGAGGGCGGGTGCATCATTCGTTCCATCCCCGGTGACTGCCACCACTTCGCCCAGCAACATCAAGTTGCCGACAAGCAGTTGCTTGTCCAACGGCGAACATCGTGCAAGAACCTGCAATTAATTTGCGGTAGTACAGGTAGAAGAAGAGGTACAGGTAGAAGTAGAGCTACAGGTAGAAGTAGAGCTACAGGTAGAAGTAGAGGTACAGAGGTACAGGTAGAAAGGTAGAAGTAGAGGTACAGGTAGAAGTAGAGGTACAGAGGTACAGGTAGAAGTAGAGGTACAGGTAGAAGTAGAGCTACAGGTAGAAGTAGAGGTACAGGTAGAAGTAGAGCTACAGGTAGAAGTAGAGGTACAGGTAGAAGTAGTAGAAGTAGAGGTACAGGTAGAAGTAGAGGTACAGGTAGAAGTAGAGGTACAGGTAGAAGTAGAGCTACAGGTAGAAGTAGTAGAAGTAGAGGTACAGGTAGAAGGTAGAAGTAGTAGTAGAAGTAGAGGTACAGGTAGAAGTAGAGGTACAGGTAGAAGTAGAGCTACAGGTAGAAGTAGAGGTACAGGTAGAAGTAGAGGTACAGGTAGAAGTAGAGGCACAGGTACAGGCCGCGCCCCCGGGGAGTCTGGGGGTGTTCTTTCCTGCTCGAAAGATACTAGTTCCAGACGACTACGACTCATGCTCCAGGCAGATACTTTGGAGGGCAAATTATCTTATAGCCACCCGGTATTTTCAATATTCCCTTATAGCCACGGAAAAAGAATTTTATTCCCTTATAGCCACGAACTGACGACAACCGCTTTTTTTTTCCCTTATAGCCACCACGAAATAATTTTATTCCCTTATAGCCACGAAAAAAGATTTTTATTCCCTTATAGCCACGAAAAAAGAATTTTATTCCCTTGTAGCCACGAAAAAAGAATTTTATTGGGAAAAATAAATTCCCTCTGGTGGAAATGGCTTGCGGAGCGTGACGATAAATTTCGTTTATTTTTTGACAGGATTCCGTTGTGTTTACACAGGCCGGACAAATAAACGAATTTATTTTTTTCCGATCTCGGAATTTATTTTGCGCCGCCAGCTATTTTCAGTCGAAACAAATAAATGAAATTTATTGTCCCTAGGGAAATAAATTCGTTTATTTTTCCGACTGAAAATAGCTGGCGGCGAAATAAATTCGTTTATTTTTCCGACTGAAAATAGCTGGCGGCGCAAAATAAGGTCGTAGGCAGAAATCTGTAGGGGAGACCCCTCGCAAAATTTTTTTTCTCCCTGTGGTGAGTGAAATCGCGTGTTTTGAGCTCGTTTTGAGTCTAATTCATCCTTTCTGATCCTGCCAACTGTGAAAACAGCCCAAGGACAGAGGAAGAAATCAAAATCCCGATGCCGTCGAAGCGCCAGCGCGAGGCAGATGACATTCTGAAGAACGCCAAGGTGCCTGCAAAAAGTGCACCTGTGTACGAGGCGGAGTGGGAAGCGTTCGCAACGTTTGCCAAAATCAAAACGAGGAAGCCGTCAAAAACTGACTTTGTCCTGTACCTGGACAAATTGCACGAGTCGCAACGTTCTGCTAAACACCAACGTAACTGCAATGCAATATGCTCAACGTCTTACACAACGTTCTGCCGTGCACATTTGCTACGCAACGTTCTGCTAGACACCAACATAACTGCAAAGCAGTATGGTTTTCTTTCCATCCTCGGGAATTTATTTTTCCCAATAAAATCATTTATTCGGCAATAATTTCCGCCAATTTTGCCTCGGTGTCGGTTTTAGTCCCTCGGGAGGCCCTCGGGGGGGTTTGCAACCCCTCGCCACTCGCTCCGCTCGTGGCTCGGGGTTGCAAACCCCCCCTCGGGCCTCCCTCGGGACTAAACCGACACCTCGGCAAAATAAACGGAAATTATCTTGCCGAATAAATGCTTATTATTCCCTTATAGCCACGAAAAAAGAATTTTATTCCCTTATAGCCACGAAAAAAGAATTTTATTCCCTTATAGCCACGAAAAAAGATTTTTATTCCCTTATAGCCACGAAAAACGGAAAAAGAATTTTATTCCCTTATAGCCACGAAAAAAGATTTTTATTCCCTTATAGCCACGAAAAAAGAATTTTATTCCCTTACAGCCACGAAAAAAGATTTTGATCCCGGAGAGGAGCCACCTTCTCCTGTTGGTTTTCATACATATGGGTGCACAACAAGTTCGCGACTCAAATTTCCGTGTTTGTAACAAAATCCAGCTCCAGGTTTAGACAAGAAGTGAGAATATAGTAAAAATGTCATGTGCAGACTGCTTACGAGTCATAAAGGATTTACCCTTTGAATCCGACAACATCAGGGCAAAGATCCTGGGATTTGCCCTGATCCGCGACGTCCACTCAGCGGTAGAGGCACTTTCCGATTCACCAGCCGTACTTTTGTCCGCTCTTATACGTGCAGCGCAATCTTCGGAAGAAGTACCGCCACCAGACTCGCCCGCTATGCCAGCCTCCGAGTCAGAAGCTGCTCCACTAGTTTCGTCAGATGTCGATGACGGTGGCGTTGACGCTGCCTCACTAGTTTCGTCAGATAGCGGTGATGATGACGCACTCCTGTCAGTTGGGGCTGTCTTCGAAGACATGGAGGCGTTTTGCGACGCAGTGCTGAGAACAACGTTTTCAGCTTCTCGGACGTGCGTTCGAAAGCGCAGCGACGCACATAGGACACTTTTTAAGTGCTCCGCAAAGGCCGATAACGGGAGCGCATGTGGGTTTTCGTGCAACGCGCATGTGCGGGGAGCAGAGGTGCGAGTCTCTTCCTGCACTGCGCATACGTGCAACCTCTTGCAAAAGGCTGCCACTGGGAGGCTCAAAACTTCTTGGATAGCTCGTGAGGTGGAAGACCTTGTTCGCGCGGAACCCAAAACAACACCGAAGCAGCTGCAAGCCCACATCAAAAAAGACCTAGGCGCGGAGGTTTCGTACAAGGTCGCGTGGCAGGCGAAGGAGAGGGCACTTCAGAACACAGTGGCATTTGCAGGGGAAGGCTTCACCAAGCTGCGTGGCTACTTTTCTTTTCTTCGCGAGCACGATGCCCAAAGCGTTTGTGTTGTGAGGAGCCATGTCGTGCAAGGGCACGAGCGCTTCAAGTTCGCGTCAATGGTCCTTGGCGGATGCCGGGCCGCACAGGCAGCTGCCTTGCCAATCATTGCGGTCGATGGGACGTTTTCAAACACGCAATGAGGTGAACTGGCCGCGAGTTCTCTCATCAACCTGATCAAGCTACGACTTCAATTTGCAGACTGGACGTCTACTCGTTCTGCTTGCCGCGACTCTACGAACCAATAAACACGGCAAACACGCAATGAGGTGGACTGAGCGATATCTCTCAACAGCCCGATTATGCTACAACTTCAACATACAGACTGGAGGGAGGGAGAGGGAGGGGATGCAAAATACAGATCAGACTGAAATAGAAGGAACACACTTATCCGGTTCTTGACCTACTATGCCGTGTTATAAAAACTGTCGAGGGGCCCCCCCACAGGTTCTCGCATGTCTCGCATGATTCGTTCGCCTCCGTAACACTATCCGGTAGTAGGCTTTGCAATTTTGCTCTTGCTAGATCATGGCTGAATGGTGGGTGGCGGAGTACCGCGTGGTTGACTGGTCTGGTTCGGTGGTCCAGGCTGGTCAGGGAATACAATTCTGTTTTCGTGGCTATAAGGGAATAAAATTCTTTTTCGTGGCTATAAGGGAATAAAAATCTTTTTTCGTGGCTATAAGGGAATAAAATTCTTTTTCCGTGGCTATAAGGGAATAAAATTCTTTTTTCGTGGCTATAAGGGAATAAAATTCTTTTTTCGTGGCTATAAGGGAATAAAATTCTTTTTCCGTGGCTATAAGGGAATTAAAAAACATGTGGTGGCTGTAAGGGAATAAAAAACATTGACGTGGCTATAAGGGGATAAAATTCTTTTTTCGTGGCTATAAGGGAATAAAAAAAAATCGTGGTGGCTATAAGGGAATAAACCCTACTTTGGATTACCGTAATCAGAAAAACGTTGGACCGGACATACATTGTACCAGACTTACATTGGACCGGACTTAGACCGGACATACACTGTACCGGACTTACATTGGACTGAACTTAGATTGGACCTGGGCAGGACTTACACTGGACCGGACTTAGATTAGACCGGACTTAGATTAGACCGGACTTAGATTAGACCGGACTTAGATTAGACCGGACTTACATTGGACTGAACTTAGCTTGGACCTGGGCAGGACTTACACCGGACCGGACTTAGATTAGACCGGACTTAGATTAGACCGGACTTAGATTAGACCGGACTTAGATTAGACCGGACTTACATTGGACTGAACTTAGCTTGGACCTGGGCAGGACTTACACTGGACCGGACTTAGATTAGACCGGACATACATTGGACTGGACTTAGATTGGACCTGAACCGGACTTACATTTGATCGGACATACATGATCGGACATAAACTTGACCGGACAAATCTTGGAACTTGCAACGTGGGACTCTGTCCGGTCCAACTAATCTCTTAGTTGGCATACCACAACGCGAGGAGGTAAACCTGGGTCAGCCTGACCGAGGTTGTGCATTGTAGTACAAACGTGGTGGCCGGTATCCACTGACGGCCCTTAAAGTGAGCGGGATGGAAGAAATAACAAGGCAAACCTGCAGGTGCGGCAGCATCTCCATGAACTTGGCCTCGTCGTCGCAGAAGAGTTTGCGGAACTCGGGACCCTCCATGGCAACGCCGCCCTCCGTGAAGATGTCGCACTTCTTGGAAATGGCTTTGGCCGTGTTGATGTTGTCCCCGGTGCACATGCGGACGGTGACGCCGGCATTCTGGCACTGCTTCACGGCGCCAGGCACCTCCGTTCTGACCGGATCCTCGATGCCCGCGACGCCCAGGAAGGTCACCCCTCCTTCGAGCGGGTCTTGCTCCGGGAACTCCACAGACTCCGGCCCGTACTCTTTGTAGGCGACGCCGAGTGTCCGCAGGCCCTCTTTCGCGAATTCCTCGATGTCGTTCTTGACTCCCTGCTTGGCGGCGTCGGTCAGCTTGCTGACCTCCCCCGTCTCGCCGTTGATGATCTCCGTGGCGAACTCCAGCACGATTTCCGGCGCCCCCTTGCAGAACATGTACGTCTTCCCGCGGAGCCGGACCAAGCTCGCCATCGTCTTCTTGCTCGACTGAAACGGGTACACCCTGCGCTCTTCCTTGCTGACCGTTTCCCTCACACCCGCAACCCCACGAGGGTCGACTCGGTTGGCCCAACGGAGAAGGCCCTGCTCCGTCTTGTTGCCGATCCACACCTTCCCGTCCGTCACCTTCGCCTTCGAGCCCTCAGGCGCCTCGATTTGCGAGGCTGTCGAGTTGAAGCTGACGGCCTCAATCCACAACGACAACACCTGTCGGTTCGCATGGGTGTGGCCGGTTCGCAAAAAAGGTGGCAAGGTGGGGAGGAAATGCAACACGTAGTTCGCACAGTACGATTCTCCTCCGTGACGTGCGCTTTGTGCTGCCATTTGGCTCCGGTCGCAATGCCGTTTGCAGAAAAGAATGAGTAGAAACGAACCACTGAGGCAACGAACTTCGTGTGTTTTTTTTTTTTTTGGACATTAGCACAGGGGTTAAGTTAGGATTTTCTTTTTAGCTCTATTCCCGGTTTTCCCGGTTTTTGCCTGTCAGCGCTGCACTGCGGTTCGGACGCGTTTCCGGCCCTCATTCGCATCCCCGGGGCCACGTTTCCGGCCTGCGGCGGCATCGGCCTTCGGCCGCGCCTCCTTGCCCTACACATGTACCCGCCATTTCACCAGCGATGCTGCAACGTGGTAACACCATGCCGCTGCGCCCAAGCGTGCCCGCTCAGTTGCAAAACAGAGAACGGGAGAAGCCTACAGGTGCAACAAGTAAACTGCAAGTCAGGGGAGGAAACAGCAGAGACCCAAACAGGGAGGTAGACGATGGCTTCGGAATCTTTGTTTACGTGTAGCAATACCGCTGGTCATCAGATCCACCAGCTCTTTTCACAACTCTTTCTCAGGGTCATGGCGTGTTCTTGGGCAGCTTTGAGGTCTTCGAGAGACGTATATGCAAGCTTTCTTTCCCCAGAAGTAAAGGTCTCTACGTACGAGGAAAGAACGTCATTTGGAATGCCATCCGCGGTGCAGAATAGTAGTGCACTGCAGCAGTGCAGTGTAGTAGTGAACAAGCCGGTTCCGGGCTGGGGCGAATTCCACTTTTTTTTTTTTTTTTCCAAAACCGGGTTTAGCCGAAAGCCGGTTTTGGAAACCGGAAAACCGGCCCTAACTTAAACCCTGACTAGCAGCAAGGCCCCAAAACCCCAGACACTTTCGGCTCAAGGCCCCGCAGGACCAGACCACTCAAGGCCAGACACTACAGTTCGAGGCCCCCTGCAGGCCGGTTTCAGTGAGGGCCCCTACATCGGACACTGCAGATCGATTCTCTCGACTCTATTTGTTGGTCTCTTAACCCGAGAAGGAATAATCAAAACGAAGTTCTTAGCGGTTCTCTTTTGAGTTTCGTCTAAGGCCTCATTGCGCGGGATCAATAGGGACTCCCGGGGTCGTACGTACTCCTACGTCAGAGGTGAAATTCTTAGATCGTAGGAAGGCTGCGGTTCGTTTGATACAATAATGCGGTACAGTGTCGGAAGAACGGCGGTACCTCGGGCTTCAGGGTGTCCGAAATAGCGTCGTGTTCCAGGTGTTCTGTGCCGTTGTGGTCGTAGGTCTTTGTCTTGACGCCGCCGATAGACGCGATGATTTGCGTCATTTCATTGGTGGTGAGCGTGCCCGTCTTGTCGGAGCAAATGGAGGTGGCTGCACCCATCGTCTCGCAGGCCGCCAGGGACCGGACCATGTTGTTGTCCTTCATCATCGACGTCATCGAGTAGGCCAGGGCGATGACGACGGACAACGGCAGTCCTTCGGGCACAGCCACAACGATGATGGAGACACCGATGATGGCGTAGTCAAGGAGGACCTTGAAGTCGTAGTCGTCGTGCTTCCGGATGATCGAAATCGTCGCCAGCGTCAGGAAGAGCACCGCCGCAACAACTACGCCGACCCACCCAACAACGTCGGCCAGCACTTCCAACTTCTCCTGCAGCGGCGTTGCCGTCTTCTTCCCCTTGTCGCGAGCTTCGATCTCGATACGCCCGCTGAACGAGTTTCTCCCGACGGCGATCACCAGGAACAACCCATCTTCCGCTGCTAGGACGTTCGTTCCTGTGCGTGCGTGTGTGGGGGTGGGAATGTGCGTTAAAGTGTTGGAATCCATTCTGTTTCTTCGCTATTCCTGGGAAGGGGGAGTGCAAAAAGGGGCAACCGGTGGGGCCTGCGTTTGTCAGTTTTTGCTTACCCCTCCAACCTCGCTTTTGGCGAGTGAATATGAGGAGTTCGCTCAGATACGTAAGGATTCCAACTTGACGCGCCGAACGGCGCTCAAGCAAGCTTGCTAGGTGCAGGTTCACCTACAGCAACTTTGATACGACTTTTGCTTCCTCTAGCTGAGAAACATTGCTTGGATTCGGGCGCTGAACTTGTTGCCAAGAACGTACTTCCCTCTCCCAAGCTCTATCCCACAGCCAATCGGTAGCAACGACGTGGTGTAGAGCGGGTCCTCCACCCGTCGGCTTCGAGTTTCCGACACGCTGCTTTTGGGCACTGCGACTCCTCTCCGAAGGGTGGTGGGGCGGGATCCGTGCACGCAGTATTGTCCGCCCTTCGTGCTTGTCTGCTGTGCTCTCGTGCTGCTCGTTGTAAGACTTGGACGAGCAAACGAAGGAGGAGCGACGCACCGCGCGCCTGAGCCCGACGAGCAAGACGAGCTGAAGAGGCGAAAATACTCGGCGTAGCTGCTTTGACTCCGAATGGAAGGGAGGAAATATAGAGGTAGAGGGGCAAATACAAGACAAACACAATCTGATTTGTTCTTCGCTTACACCACCAGGCGAAAGCATGACACATCACGCGAAGGAATAACCGCGACGTCGATGCCGGCGATGCAGATTATCGCCACCGATTCTTTGCATGCAACCCCTTTTATAACCCAAACGTTGTAAGAGGAACGCGTACCGGACATGATGAACGGATCCTTGACTGCGTCCTTCCTCTTGTCGTCGTTCTCGCCTGTGGCAGCTGATTCGTCGATGGTAACGCCTTGTCCAGCAATGTATAGCCCGTCGGCGGGCAAGAAGGCGCCGGAGCCAAACTTGACCAGGTCACCCACAATGACGTCCGCGATGTCCACTTCGATCTCTTTGCCGTCTCGCAGGCACTTGAACGGGACCTTCGAGGTTAATCGGTTCAACTCCGCGAACTTCTGTCCCTTGAGGTAGTCGTTGATGCAGGTGACGAGGATAACGATGGTGACTGCGACGATGATGAACGTGCCGTCGATCCACCCTGTGCTGTAGTTGACGTCGTCTTTGCCCTGTTCCGGGGTCGTGAGGCCGAGGATGAGTGCGAGGGTGCCAAGGACCAGAAGAAGGATCATCATTTTGTCGGAAAGGGCGTCGAGAAGGTACTTGCAGAAGGTCATCTCTTCTTCGGGAGGAAGGTAGTTGACATCGTACTTGGCGATCCGGCTCTGAATACTAGACGTAGAGATGCCCGTTTTCAAGTCGCACTTGAGTCGCTTGGCAACGCCTTCAACTCCGCCGAAGGCCTGGAGTGTCTCCTTGTTCTTATCGATGATCATGTTGAAGAACTGCTCCGGCGCGATGCTGAACTCGCTGTCGTCGGCCACCCCCACGGCGGGCACATCTTCATTCGCAGGCTCGGACGGCCTAATCGCTGCCGGTGCCATCACGAACGCCTCTTTGGCTCTTTCTCTCTCGCACTGCTGGAGCTCTTGAAGAGCAGCAATATTCCCACCTTTCGTCCCCTGGAGCCTTTGGTAGAATGGGGGGAACGGGTGATTGTAGCTTAAATCTGACGTTCTGCCAACGGTGGGGGGCTAACAAAAGTTGCTGACCTCCGGAGTAGTGTCCGTGATGCACCTGTTTGGTTCCTCACCTCCACTCGCCAAAAGCGAGGTTGGAGGGGTAAAGCTGAAACTGACAAACACAGGCCACACCGTTTGCTCCCTTTAAGTACACCCCCCTTCGAATCCCTTCGATCCGTCTTTGACGTCCGATCTTGATATCTGCGTGGTCTTCATGACTTTTCCCCGTGACTTCGACGGATGCCTCTCCTTTTGCTCTGCAAAAATACTCGAGGACTGCCTTGTGCTCATTTCGAAGGAGGCTAGAGGGGAGAAAACAATACAACTACAAAGTGGGTCGTTTTGTTGAACGCTTACGTCCGCCACTAAACCCAGATACACCTGTGTTTCGTGTGGGCTACAGCACATTTACCTCCTTTTGATCTATCGCAACTGGCAGTCCCCTCAAGCATTTCCTACCAAGCAGGTGCTTATACAAAAAAAAAAAAAACAGCCGGGAGATAGCGGAACAGCGGAGAACGGAGCCACAGACGTGCTCTCGACTTCGCAGGAATAGCGGAGAAACAGGAGGGGTTCTAACACGCACACAACGATGAAGACTTCAAGATTTCAGCAGAGTCTTTATTTAGGGCTGAAGTATTTAGCGGAGTCTGGAACAATCTGTTTTGGCATCTAGGGTCGGACGCCTGGCCTAGACGTACTCTGTTTTTGGGAACGCGATCAGCGGCGACGGCGTTGCAGACGGTAAGGGGCAGCAGTCATGCGATGCAGTTCGCTGGATGGCGGTACGGAAAGTCGCGTCACCTCCCGAATGGACTCGTGGATGATGCCCGCGGAGGGGCCTCGCGCAGTTTGACACCCGTGAACACAGCCCGATCTGGATTACGCGTCCGCGAGGCATAACGCCAGACCCACGAAACCCTGGCGAGCTAGACACCTTTGTGCTGGCGGCGGCCTTGTTGGACACGTCAGCACGCTCACCCCGGGTCTTATTGGCGAGTCACTTTCAATCTCGCCAAGCAAACTCCAGATACGGTCGGGTACACCGGATCTACCAGCCACTTTGACCCTCAGTGCACCCACGACCACACTTTGGCTGTGTCGCATCTAAGCAGAGCAAGAAGCGGAGAAGCGCTGAAAAGGCTGACTTTCAGACAAACAAACAAAGGGCTGGGGCACAATTCGTAAGCACACTCAGGGCAAAGAAAAACGGGTGTGCGCCGCCGGAACGAGATTTCTCCCCTCCCCCCCCCCGGCCCAATTGTCTTCCGAGACGAAAACCTCTACCTAGTTGACCATTGGGTACGGGCAATATGAATGTCCTGCGGGGACCCCCGTTGCCGCGAGACGTGAAAAAAAAATACTCGACGTAGCTGCTTCGACTCCGAATGGAAGGGGGGAAATATAGAGGTAAGGGGCAAATACAATACAAACACAATCTGACTTGTTCTTCGCTTACACCACCGTGCGTTGTTTTCTCACTCAGGATTTTTTGACCTGTTGTGTTTGTGTGAATTGTCGTGTAGGGGGTAGACCCGCATGACCTCACGTCCGTTCAACACGTGGTTCGGTAGTTACAGCACTTGGGTCCCTTCTGTTCTTTGTCGGGCAGCATCGTCGAGCATTTCCTTTCAAGCTGGCGCTTATGTAAAAAAATTCTCGTCTCCGCGGGTATCGGACCCAGGAAAGAGCGTTGGTGTAGCATGTTATTGCTCTGCGGCGAAAATAGAACAGCGGCGCGCCATCGCCGGCAACGACAAGTGCGCTTGACGTGCGACGACGTGGACGCGAACTCGAAGAGTATTCAGACGCGTTGAACCCAGATCCAACGGTGACAACCAGGCTGATGTATTCTTGATCGAATTCCACGCAGATGGCTGGTAGTCCCCGTACAGTTCACTTCACGCAAACTCGTGCCGCTGAAGCGCGGTAATTCTCCACATGTTTTGTTGGTTGTGTGTGTCTGGGGCTGGCTGTTTGCCTTCAGCACCGCTTCCGTCGTTCTTTGCTGGGGGTTTCTTCTCGCTTCGGGGCAGCTTTGGCGTCCGAAGTCTTCACAGGATCTCGTGATAGCGCCTGCATCACGCCGGCTGATGGGTAGTGAGTGCGTTTTCGCACCCAATTATTATTGCGGATTAGACTTCGCGTGTCACTGCACAAAGGCAGGCTAGCATCAAACTCGGCAGGGGGATTCTTTCCCCGCTGACAAGAGAGTTGAAGTATGGCTAAAGATAAAGTGGTGTCACCTGAGGGGTAATCTCAGGGCCGCCCACGTGATAAGCCGTTAAGCATTGAGTTCTTTTAAGTACATGAACCACATGGATTAGCATGCACTGCCTTGAAAGTCAGGTTATCGGATGACGTCGTCACCTGCCATTGCGTCGTCAAGGTCGAGCATTTGTGGAGCTAGCGGGGTTTGGCTTTCTTGCGATTCCAGAGACTGAGTCGGCGAGTACGAGGGCGGGCACGTGTGTCCGTTTTTCACTTTCGAGGGCATTGGTGTGCCCGTGGTCCCCGGTCGTTTCTGAGAGCTGCTTGCCCTCGGTACCTTCTTCTTCCTTCGATGCACCCCTGAGTCGGGGGTGGTCGCCTTCGTCTTCTTCCGCTTGCGGCCGGCGATCGGGCCTTCCTTCGGGGTGCCGAGCACCCTCTTCTTCAGCGCTGGTCGTTCGCTGGTTCCTGGCGTTGGTGGCGGCCTCTTGGTCGCCCGTCCGGTCGTCGCCGTCTCCTTTTTCGTTGCCGCGAGCGGCGCTCGCGCCGCTCGCTTTCCTACTGGCGTTTCCCGCTGTACACCCACCTGGGTGGGTGAGGAGGGCCTCTTCTTCTTGTTGCGTCCGGGGGTTGACTGGACGTTCGGCTTGTTGGACTGGTGGTGGCCGCGGCTGCAACATGCCGCCGGTCGCCTCTGCGTCAGCGTAGGGAGCCTTTTGCACTCTTGGCAGGTTCCTCTGCCATGCGTGCGGCAGGCATGATGCCCGCTGCGGCAACACGCCGCCGCCGTCTTGCACTCGCCGCACTTCGTCGTGCTGTGCTCTGTGCACACCGCGATCGGCTGCCCATCGTTCGCGTGGTGATGGTGCCGGCAGCACATCTCTACCGTGGGAACGTCCCTTCGGACGAGTGCTCTGCACGCCTCACACTTCCCTTTGTGATGGGTCGCGCACGTGACGAGTGCCTTCTCTATACCGACACCCGGCATATGCACGGGGTCTGGGTGCAGTTGTGGTGGGGCAGGCAGGGCCCACCTCGCCGCTCTCCCGATCGTCCAGTCAGGGTACGTCGGGCACTGCGTCCCTACATCGCTTCCTTTCACTTGTTCCTCAAGTATCGTCCCCGTGTGTGCCTCGCGAAAGCGTGGCCTGGGCCGTATACCCGATATCCCCGTGATGCCCATGAACGACAGCGACGTCGTCGGGCACACCCTCTCTCCTCTCATGCAGCTTCCCAGCCCTTGCTGTGCCGCCAGCTTGTCCAACGCGCTCATCATGCAGCGCAGGACGTTTCCCCGTTCTCTCACCCCCTTCGGCGCATTCCCGTGCAGCGGCATGCTGAGGCCCGAGAAGAGTTCAAAGTCGATCGCAAGCTCCAGCATTGACGCCTGCCCGTTCTCGGTCCATTGCATGTCCGACAGCCACGCTACCAACGCATAAAACGTCGGTAGTCCCCAGGTCTTGTTCCGCTCCCACGTCCATGCCGGGGCAATCCGCGCGAAGGGGTGGTCAAATTTCTCGGCAGGCATCGCATTCGCTCTCGACCAGGGGGTCGTGGGGTTCCTGGCCACCCAGCCACGTGCTTCGAGCCCAGCCCGTTCCGCAAGGATTTCAGCCATCATCTCCTGGAGCCGCCTCGAGAATTGGGCATTCTCGGGTACTACCACTCCGTGTTCCAGCGTGCATCTGGGCCAGTCGGCCCGGTTGGCTGCCATCAGCTCGGCATGTGCCTCTCGTCGCCGTATGTGCGAGTACGCTCCGCAGTCCCAGAATACGTGTTTCTCGTCCTCGGTGTCGCCGCTTCCACAGTGCTTGCAGCTGGGCGCCTGCGGCTCAGCTCCGGCCTGCCTCATCCGCGACGTGTACTCAGCCGTGTTCACCCCCCCCGCCAACGCTACACGTATAAGCCTCGCGGTGTGCGCGGGACATTCACGCATCCTCCAGAAGGAGTTCGTCCGCTCCAGGTCGGCTCTCTGTATGCCCTCAAATCCCGGCCGCCTCGCCACCAGTCGGGACCACGTCTTCGCCCTCAAGTCCGCCCTAACTTCATGTCCCCTCTTCGAAGGTGCCGAGGTTAACGGGTCATACGTTGCTCCATTCCTCAGCGTGCGAGACAGGGGCCCGGGTCCCCATACGTGTCCACACTCCTCCATGCTCCTCATCGCCAGTCCAACTGGCCCCAGGGGTAGGTCCCCCTCGGCGTATCTTCCCCGGATGCTCTCCATCAGAGGCAGCAGTCGTGGCAACCTCTCGCACGCCGCGTAAAACGCTGTCGTCACCCTATATGCTAGGCATGTACCGGGATCCGTCAGGTGGCCCTTCTCCTGAAAGTTTAGGACCATCTCCCTCGCGCGCTTCGGGTTGGATCCACCCCAGATCAGTCCCATCACCGACGTCGTCAGCCGTTTCATCGCCACCTTCGATACCGGCGCGAAAGAGCAGCCTGACAGCGCCGCCGGTAGCACATTCGACTGCACAATCCGGACCCGCTTTTCGTACCGGAACGGCGCATGGCGGAGGCCTTCCGCCAGGGCAGCCGCCTTCTCCACCCTCTCCGAGTCGGACCTTTCCGTCCTATTCTTCGCCGTCGAGACTAGGACCCCGAGGCACTTGACGGATTTGCTAAACCGCAGCAGCGCATCCACGCTGCGGAGTTTGAGAGTCGACTGATGCCTACGTCTCGTCGAGAACGCGACCGTCTTCTGGAGGTTTAGCTCCATCCCGGTGAGTGTGCAGAACTCGTCTACTACGTCCACTCCCTTTTGCAGGGCGGCCTCCGACAGCCTGGACAGCAGTGTGGCGTCGTCCGCGTATGACTTTGGACTCACACCCTCCGCTTCTTTCTTGACCGCTTTCATCACTACCGACAGCAGGGCATTGATGAGTATGACGGATACAGGGCACCCTTGAAGGATACCGTTGGTCACACTGAACTCCCTGCCCACCCCTAATGGTAGCTTGAAGCGTCTCGCGAGCAGTCTGTAGATAGCCCTCAGCGGCTTGAGAACCCGATTGTGCAATCCTAAGTCCTCGGCTAAGCGCAGTACTATCTCTCGCGGGACCATGTCGAAGCATTTCCGGAAGTCCAGCGCCACACCGTAGAGCGGCTCCCCGTCTAACAAGGCGTCCTCCATCTCGAGCCCAATTTCCATCAAGACGTCCTCGATCCGGTGACCCGGTCGAAAGCCTTTCTGTCCTTCTTCGATCCATTCCTCTTGCCACAGAACTATGTCCGCCAGCCTGCGGCAGGCCCATAAGCGGTACACGGCGGATGTGACGGTTATCGGTCTTGTGTGCAGCGGGTCTTGACTCTCATCCTTCGGCACCATCGACACCAGCGCAGTTGTCATGCTTGCCGGCCAGTCTCCAGTTGTTTCGACCAGGTTCATGACGTCTGCAAGTGCATTCAGCAGGGGGAGCGGCAACTCCCGCAGTTCAGCCATACGCCAGCCATCCACCCCTGACGCGCTTTTCTTCGGCTTCTTCCTCAGCAGAATTCGCAGCTCCTCCCCCGTGATTGTTCCGGCTTCCATCATATGTGGGCCGATGTGATCCCGGAACCGATCCCGAAACGGCTCGTACTCCGGCTCTGGCCCGTCCTTGTACTTACGCAGGATAGGGTCCCACGCAGTGTTCAGCACCTCGTCCATCTCGTCAACATTTGCAGTCACTCCCGCCCCCTTTCGCAACACCCCCGACGGCTCAGCGCGTCCGGCGCAGATGGTTGTCAGACATCGTCTGCTCGCATCGGCCCTCTCGTTCAGCTTGTCTCGGTATTTCGTAAACCTGGCCGCCGATCCTTCCTTTCCGAGCCTGCTCGTCTCTTCCCGCAATGCCGTGAGAAGCTGCTTCGCCTCCTCATGATCCGGGAATCCTTCTGTCCCTTGGCCATCTTTCATGCACGCCTGTGCCAGCCGCCTGCTGTTCTGCCAGCAACGGGATACCTCATGCGGAACTGCCTCCGGCCCGCGCCGTTGCGCAAGGTAGCTGCAGATGCGTTCCATCCTGTGGATGGCCTTCCGGAGCCGTAGCTGTCTGCTGTTCGCCGCCCCCGACCCGTCGCTCGCAGTGCTTGCCGTGATGCAGACTCTTTTAGGTGACGTCTTTATCCCCCGGCCGGTACTTCTTCCCCTTTCTTCCGCAGGGATTCCGAAGGCATCCTGCAAGTACTGCTCACTGACTCGTGACCACTCGAGCCAGGCCTCTTCCACTCGCTGTGCTGCCAGCCGTTCTGCGAAATCGGAGTTGGCCAGTCTCTGTACGGCTTCCCTGTAAGCTTCTGTGTCCGAGAGGCCCCACTTGGGTCCCCCCTCCGTAGAGATTTCCCGCGGTACTTTAAATCGCCACACGATTTGGCGCAGCGCCGCAATGTCCAGGGTCATTGTCACGAGCCGGTGTCCCGGCACGTTCACCGCGGTGGTGACGCATTGGCGGAAAGCTCCCGTCGTTATTCGGTTGAGGAGTATGCGGTCGATCCTCGTGCCCGATGTCCGGGCGTTGGTAAAGGTCGGTGGTGGTGGTGTGTCACCGGTACGCGCATGGTGCAGTTCCGCTGCGTCGGACCATCCATTCCTTAGTGCCTTCCGCAGTACAGGGGACCGGTCTTCTTCCGTGTTCAGGTCACCCATCACCATTATGGGGACGTCACCGAGGCTATCCGCCGCTGCGAAGAGGATCTTCTCCAGCATGTCCTCACGCTCCTCGCTCTCCGCCCTCCCGTTTCCGGAAGGGCAGTAGACATTGAACACGTGCACGAACGTGTTGCCGGCCCCTGTTGCTACTACCGTATGGCTCACTCGGTCCGGGGACCGTACTGCTGCGTGCGCGAGCGCCGTCATCGTATCGTACGCCGGTATCGGTCTCAGTACTAGAGTGGAGAGCCCTCCGTTCGCGGCGTTCATCGTCGAGCGACTACCGGAGTTCCTACAGAGTCTTCCGGGTGGTGGCAGACCCCAGTGGCAGCACCATTTCCGCAGGTATTCCTCTGCCTGCACCCGTTTGCACGGAAGGAGTGTCACCTCCTGGCAGCAGAGAAGATCCGCTTCCACCGCGTCGGCCGCTGGGAGATACTGTAGTAGGTTGGTTACGTTTAACGTCGCGAACCTCATCTCCGCGCGGCCGGGACCAGGGTTTTGTTCGACGTCCCCCGCGGTTATCAGCCGCTGTCTTGCTGATTCTTTGATTGATTGTAGAGTTCTTTGGTGATGAAGCAAAAGTGTCCGTGGCGCGGGGCTGGACTGATGTTGGGGGGGTGCAGTGGATGCCTGAGGGCTGGGCGGGGGGGGTATGGGAGCTTCTTGCGGGGTGTCCCGGCCTTGCAAACTTTGGGAGGCGGCCTCGCGCACGGCCCTGTAGGTCAGCGAGACCCGGTCGCGTGCGACATCATCGGGACGAATCCCGTGCGTCCACAGGTTCCTGGCCTCGCCTTCCATGTGGCACAGTGTGCCGACCGGCAGAGGGGTTCTCAGTCTCCGGCTCCCCCTCTCCCATTCCATGACCGTGTCGCTCAAGAGCGATATGGTCGCTACCCTCGGACCCAGTTCTCTCTGGTCTCTGTGGGGGTTGATCCCCACTCCCCTCCGGTACCAGTTGGCCAGCAACTGGTCCGGTTCCCACCCAAGGCGGTCACGTATGAGATCCGCCGCTTCTTTCAGGGGCCCCTCGGGGATACCCCGTTCCAGTCTGATCGGGGGTTCACCTAGTCGATAGGCGTGCCCCCACTGCTGGGTTTCCCTGCTGTGTCCACCCCCCAGCCTTCCCCATGGGGCTTCCGGGTTGAGCTCGGGTGCTCGGCTCAGTCTATCCAGAAGATCCCGAGGGATCGCCTGGAAACTAAGCCCCGGGATGGGTCCCTCCACCCTGGCGGGGGGGCCCTCGTTGCAAGTTGGCCGGGCACACTGGCTATTGTAGGGGGATTGTTTGTGCGCAAAACCGGGCCCTCGGGGTATCACTCCCGGGCGATTGAGGCCAGGCGCGCCGTGAGAGAGAGGGAGGGGAAAAGAGGAGGAGCAGGAATTCTCTTTTTCCGTCTCTGCGTGATCAAACTGCCTAGCAGGGGTGCTAGGACTCGGCAGCCCGAACGAGGGCCTCGCGCGCAGGGCAACCCGTAATGGGCTGGCGGGGCCACTGGCGCCGGGTGCGGGCTGTGGAGGTAGTCAGCTCGTGCAAGTCTTGCACGCGCTGACGTCGCAGCCCTCGCATTCCAAGCGAAGCTGACCCTTCGCCTTCTTCTTCCTACACACGCCGCAGGTGTAGCCAGCTGCGGCCTTCGTGGGGGTCCCGAAGGCGTGGACGTGCTCTGCACCGTCCATCCGGGCGTCGCTTCCCGCGGGAGCCGGCCCGTCCCCTGCCGGCTCCGGCGTCTTCCTCTTCTTCTGCGCTGCCGCGTCCGCTGGCGGGGCCGCCGGCGGGGCCGCTGGCGGGGCCGCTGGCGGGGCCGCTGGCGGGGCCGCTGGCGGGGCCGCTGGCGGGGCCGCTGGCGGGGCCGCTGGCGGGGCCGCTGGCGGGGCCGCTGGTGGAGCCGCTGGTGGGGCCGCTGGCGGGGCCGCTGGTGGGGCCGCTGGTGGGGCTGCTGGCGGGGCTGCTGGCGGGGCTGCTGGCGCTGCTGGCGGGGCCGCCGGCGGGGCTGCTGGCTGCGGCTCGTCTTCCTCCGGCGCCGGCAGCCGCATCCGCCGCTTCCCGCTGGGGCTGGCAGCGAGCCGCCTGCGCCGCTCCCTCGGCATCTCCCCTCCGTCGAAGGGATTCACCCGGAGGTCGGGTGCCTCATCCCGCTGCAGCACGCGGAACGGGGGGTCGGTGGCCGACGTCACGACGCAGACCCGCACCCCACCTCGCAGGAACGACGTGACGACGTCTGCCTGCCAGCCGGCCTGCCGCAGGACGTGCTCCACGTCCGCCTCGTGCTCGCGTGGCGCCGCGCCCATGAGCAGGAAACGCGGCTTCGATTCGAGGGGGGCAGCGGCGTGTTCGCCGGCCGCCGCACGCACCTCTTCCAGCGCGGCGTCGCTGCGTGCGCGTACGAGGAGGCGTTTGCCGGCGAGCACGAGACCGGCGGCCGCCCCGCCTGCCCGCTTCGCCACTTCCAGGGCGACCGCCCTCGTGGCCCCCTTCTGCAGGGCGACCACCGGCATGCTGTCCCGGCACGCCTTCTCCGTCGACCGCCAGAAGCAGCCATCCCGACCGGAGCTGGCCAGGATCTCGTCGGCATGGGCGCGGGGCACCCGCACGACCAGCTCGCGCCGCCCCTGCTGCGACGACACGCCCCACATGGTGTCGTCGCGGACACGTATGTCCATCTTTAGGGCCGCCCTGACGGCCCTTCGGCATAGGCGTGTCAGCGCCGTGCGGGGGTCCTTCTCCACGCAAGACCACGTCTCCTCCGACGCGTGTTTGCGGGCCACGACGAAGGCCAGCACCGTCGTGGCAGCGGTCGGCTTCACCGCGCCGACGGGCACTCTCTGCACTGTCACCTGCCCCCGCTGGCGCACCGGTTCTCCGCCCGTCCACAGGTACATCTCTTGTACCCTTCCGCCCACCATCAGCACGGGGCCCCGTCGCGCGTCGCTGAAGGTCTCACGGCACAGCACGCCAAGGCGCACCCGCTTCCCGTCGCGCTCCGCGACGTCCACCGCATCCGCAGCGGGTCCCTTCGCTTCCTCTGCTGCGGCGGCGCTGGGGGCGACCCAGAGCCCAGCCCCGACCGCCTCGAAGTTGGGTTCTGGGAGGACCGGCGCGTCCCAGTCGGCGGCGTCGATCTCGCAGGGCGGCGGGGGCCGCCTGGTCACGTCCGCCCAGGTGGGCGCGTTCCCTTGCCGGGGGCGTTGTGGTTGCTGCTGCTGCGGCTGCTGTTGGTGTTGCTGCTGTTGCTGTTGGTGTTGCTGTTGCTGTTGCGGTTGCCGTTGCTGCTGCTGCTGCTGCTGCTGCTGCTGCGGTCGCTGCTGTTGCTGCTTCGGTTGCTGCTGCTGCTGTTGCTGTTTCGGCTGCTGCTGCTGCTGCTGCTGCTGCGGTCGCTGCTGTTGCTGCTTCAGTTGCTGCTGCTGCTGCCTTGGTGGTTGCTGCGCCGGCTTGCCGCTCCGCGCTTCGATCCTACGCCTGAGCAGCGTCGTTGCCACGTCGATGATGCCGTAAACGGCATCCAGCTCGTCGAGGGCGGCGAGCTCAGCCATCCCCCGCGCCTCCTGGATCAGGACGTTGATCCTGTCCATCGCTTCCGTTTGGGTGAGCAGCGGGCAGCTCGTGTTCTTTAAGCGGGTGGGTACCGCTGGTGTGTTAAGGGGGGTGTTCGTCCTGGATGTTGTCCGGGCGCACTTTACCGGCCGCGTGAGCAGCCAATAAAGTACAGAAACTGTAGCTTTTAAATCGTTGGTGACAACCAGGCTGATGTATTCTTGATCGAATTCCACGCAGATGGCTGGTAGTCCCCGTACAGTTCACTTCACGCAAACTCGTGCCGCTGAAGCGCGGTAATTCTCCACATGTTTTGTTGGTTGTGTGTGTCTGGGGCTGGCTGTTTGCCTTCAGCACCGCTTCCGTCGTTCTTTGCTGGGGGTTTCTTCTCGCTTCGGGGCAGCTTTGGCGTCCGAAGTCTTCACAGGATCTCGTGATAGCGCCTGCATCACGCCGGCTGATGGGTAGTGAGTGCGTTTTCGCACCCAATTATTATTGCGGATTAGACTTCGCGTGTCACTGCACAAAGGCAGGCTAGCATCAAACTCGGCAGGGGGATTCTTTCCCCGCTGACAAGAGAGTTGAAGTATGGCTAAAGATAAAGTGGTGTCACCTGAGGGGTAATCTCAGGGCCGCCCACGTGATAAGCCGTTAAGCATTGAGTTCTTTGAAGTACATGAACCACATGGATTAGCATGCACTACCGTTAAGCATTGAGTTCTTTTGAGTACATGTTAAGCAGCGGCTGCCGGCTTATCCCATGACACCTTTTATATGTAGCTGGTTATCGTGAATAGAGAAGAAATGTGAAAACGGGGGGTCGGTCGACCCGTGGCCTGGAAACTTGGCTCCCGTGAGCAAGCTTCTCTCGACACTTGTACACTGTGACAAGAAACCTGGTTGATCCTGCCAGTAGTCATATGCTTGTTTCAAGGATTAAGCCAAGCAAGTCTCAGAGTAAATTGATTTCACAGTGGGTCTGCAGACGGTTCATTAGATCGGTGGCAATCTATGTTGAGCCCAGTTGGATAACAATGGTAACTCCATTGCTAATACATCCGAAGAATCCAACTCGAATCACCTCCGTGGCCTTAAATCCGCGGGGTCGAGGTGGATACATTTGACCGAGATAAGAACCAACGCTAGCAATAGCAGCGGTGTGTTAAACGGGGAGGTGTCGCTGCTGCCTGATCCGTCCAGACCGGATCGAGCTGCTGCCCACACGACATAGGAGATACAAGTCATTGGCAGGTCCCGAACCTGTCACCCCCTGATCCGACTAGCCCCTCTCCAACATTAACAGCTAGACCAGGACCGTCGATATCCAAGAAATGTGAAAACGGGTTTTTGCCTAGAGGCTTTTCGTGTTATTTTGCGAATGCTTTGAGCTATCTTTGTGTCTGTGCTAAACATTCTTTCTTCGTTTTGAGTAAATGACCGGGGTGTCCACTTGTTAAGCGACACTCATTTCCGACGTGTTCAACGGCGGCTCAAACAGTACAAGTGGACAGCCGTTATGAGTGTCGCTTAAACTGGCGCGAATCAGGCTGGCGCAGTGGACAGGAGCTTTGAACCTGCGTTGGCAAGTACGCTGCCAATTACTAAGTTAGCTTACCTGTATGTGTTCTCGTCGTCATCGCTACCGCGCTGACCTTGCGAGAGAGAGAGACAGAAGGAGAGAGAGCAAAAGAGAGAGCGAGACGGGTTAAATACGCACTAATACGCCTGGGTTTGGGGGGGGGGCATGCATGGCTTCTTTCGTTGCTGACGTGTTTTTTTTCCCACAGCAAGTTTTAGGCTAGCCGGCTAGAGCCCCTCCGAAGCGGTCGGAAGGGCGTATTCAGGCCGTTTTTTCAAGACTAGGGGTCCTATGAACATGCAATGTGAATAGCCTCTATTCGAGCCAACCCGGCTTTTCTTCATGAAAAGAGTGTATTGTTTTTGGATAGCGCTGAGCTAGCTTTTTTCCCCCCCCTCCAAAACGTATGCGAGTGGCAGAGTGGCCGGGCTCGAACCCTGCCCATGACACTTTTCCGGTCGAAGATTGGTTTCGAGGTTTGTGGGGTTTCGGGTCTGGTGTCCCCGGAGTTTGCGTTTTTTTTGCGGAGTTTCTCAGTATCTCGCGGTACTTGGGTCACCCCGGGTGGAGAATTGTGGTCAGTCTGGGAAAACGGAGTCGGGGGGGGTCCGGGGGGGTCTCCCCCCGGGTGCTGGCGCCGAACTTGCCATCACGGCCAAACTTACTGCCACACGCCGAACTTGCCATCACGGCCAACTTACTGCCACACGCCGAACACAGCATCCCCAGAACGAACTTTGCCGCCCGAACTTTACTGTTTCCCGAGGTTTAACTGCAGCGTCCAGTCTCGCCTTGCGCCGGTCTTACCCCGCGCGCTTTATTTCATGGTGCGTTTGGTTTTGGGTTGTGTACCGTGGCAGGCTACCCGATGGTTACTGGCTGGTGCTGGCAGTTACTGGCAGCGCAGTGCGGGAGTGTCAGTAGTTTTTAGCGTTATTCGTGGATTAGAAGGTCGGTATTTTAAAGTCTCCAGTAAAGTTTTTCGAGTTAAAGTTTTTAAGGGGGTTTGTACTTAGCAACATTTGACGAGAAGGACTTTGAGGGGGAGCTTCAAACACACAAGGGAGGACGGGTTGTGGTCATCACATTGTGGTAGTACCAGTCAATGCTGAACAGCTGCCTTTTCTCACCCCCATTTTGTTGAACGCTTACGCCCGCCACTAAACCCAGATTTACCTGCGTTTCGTGTGGGCTACAGCACATTTACCTCCTTTGAGATTGGAATATTGTTGCGATAGTGGGGAGTCATCGGCATGCCGATGAGTACCACACTATGCCTGCCTTTCGCTTCGTGACACCGGATGGGTCACTCTTGGCACGCTTCCGTCGTGGTGCTTTGATATTTCGCAACTGGCAGTCTCCTCCAGTATTTTTCTACAAAGCAGGTGCTTATACAAAGTAGTTGTAGTAGTAGTAGTTTCAGCATAGTGTGAGTTTGATCAAAGTAACATCAAGGCAGCCCTTACAAAGACCAGCCACAGTCAACGCCGCGTGGGTGCGAGCTTTTGATATTAATCATCATGTTGCAAACCCCCGATTGCGCGTAACCTGGAAGCATTGCGTAACCTGGAAGCACCCAGAGGGTGTCGGTGGTACAAAGGTGCAGTTGTCCGCATCCATCTGGCAATCTGCTCGCATCGGGGAGGTGACGCTACCCACCTGGACAAGGTGTCCTGCTATTAGTATGTGTCATCTGCCGAAGCAGCCGGAGACAGCAGGCGCAGGGGGCAGGTCTTGCTTTACTTTTCTCTTCTTCATGGTGACCCGCCCCCGGCATCCCGACTGTCCAATCACTGTCGAGAAAGGTTTGCGCTGAGGTGGTTGACCAGGCCCCACGAAGCCTTATACACAACACACAACACGAGGATGCAGCCCTGCTAAGGTGTGCACTCAACCGTCAGGTCATTGGCTGCTAAGCACCCCCGACCGGTCTATTTGCCACTTTTGTGGCCCTCTATTCGCCGGGCAGCACTTGTTCCGCGCCGCATCAAGTATATGATGCTGGCGGTTGGGGGATCGGCGACCGCAACTCAATTAAGGTGCGGTCAACAGTGTCGCCACGTGAAGGCCCTCCTGTACTATTATTTATCTAAAAATCGATCTTTTGAGAAAGGCTTCAAAGCCCCTTTTTTCTCAACGCAGGAAAGTTCCTGATGCTTTGCTCTCTTTCAAGCTGCTTCCTCCGATTGCTTCATCAGAGCTTCTCTCTTCACTGGGTTGCCAAAACAACGGAACAGCGTACAACGGAGCGGTTGTGTGCTTGTGTCGAAGAACAGCGAAGAACCAGAATTCCAACCCCGGCGGTGCCACGGCTGGAGATCTTCGACTAATTTTGCGGGTTTTACCATGCTGACGGCTGGCCGTTTCCTACTGGCACCTACGTTGAGCCGCCTCTGCAGTGGGGGGCCACAGCAGCTGGAAAGTCGGTGGTGACGGACGTGCTGCGCGCTGCGATGTCGAGAGCTTCCGATTCGCTGGCGGGAAGCCACGAACCAATCAGGTACTTCCCCTTCCAATCCTTTTTGTCGCACTCAAGCATCACGTCTCGACTTGGCATGATCATCTTGTAACCCTGAAGCGGGTCGTTTATCGGCAAAGGAGGCTCTTCGCAGTACCACTGGGGAAATCCGGGCCCCGATTGCGAATGCTTGGCGGGGACTGCCAGTTGGACGGGCTCCTGGGCGTCTAAAGGAATGAAGGACAGGGCCACCTCCGGCATGACAACAACGAACGTCCGCGTGCGGAGAAACGTGCGCTTGTCCGACGATTCGGGGCTGAGCGCTTCGTAGATCCGACGAATGTTGCGCGGGTGTTGGGCGCTGCCTTTGGGCTCGAGCGTCGTTTGCTCGATGCGCAACTCGTAGAGCACGTCCAGCAGTTCGCTGAGAAGCGGAGGAGACGTTGCGCCTGTGTAGTATGGGGTGCCGTTTTGAACACGTTCACATACAGCCTTGATTGTATTGGGTCCATACAAAGGTGTGGCTTTCTAAGAATTACTGCCCACACACCTAGCAAGCTTGCTTGAGCGCCTTCGGCGCGTCAAGTTGGAATCTTTCCGGGTCTGAGCGAACTCCTCATATCCACTCGCCAAAAGCGAGGTTGGAGGGGTAAGCAAAAACTGACAAACGCAGGCCCACCGTTTGCCCCCTTTTTGTACTCCCCCTTCGAATCCCTTCGTTCCGTCTCTGACGGCCCTCTTTTTTACCTGTATGTTCTTCCCCATTCATCTGTTCCCGTTCGACGGATGCCTCTCCTTTTTTTTGCTCTGCTGCAATAAACAGCTGGGAGATAGCGGAACAGCCAAGAACGGAGCCACGTGCGTTCTATCGACTTCCCAGGAATAGCGAAGAAACAGAAGGGATTCCAACGCACCCACCCACACACACCCCACATAGACCCGCGAAAGGGGGCACCCCCATTCGTGGCTCCGGAAGGCGCAACGTATACCTCCCGATCGGGCGTGGTTTGCTTGCTCCACAGGAAAACGCGGTGCGGTGAATGCAGCCAACACCGCAAGATACAAACAGAAGACTTGAGCCGAGTGCCGGATGGAGAAGCTGACAACCTCCCCCCGCTCCATCTGTTTCCCGAAGGATCCCGCCCCACCCACCCTTCGGAGACGAGTCACAGGACCTGAAAGCAGCGTGTCGGAAACTCCAAGCCGACTGGTGAAAACGACAAGTGGGCTATGCTTCGATTTAGCTGTTACCCACTACAAGTCCTGAACCAAAACACGTCAAGAAACGCCTGCCAACTGAGACCTGTTGTCGCCTCAAGCAGCATCATCACGAAACGGACGGCCTGAGGCCACGGATGCATTTCTGTGCGGCACACAAGCTGGGACGTTGTGGCGATTGTGCAACGGAAAACAGAGAGAGAGACGAGTTAGAGTGCAGGGACCATCTCTCCGGGGACAGAGTACTGGCCAGCTGCGTCCCTACCTCCTATCTGGCGAAACAGCAGTCAAGGGAACGGACTTGAAACTGTCAGCGGGGAAGAAGACCCTGTCGAGTTTGACTCTAGTCTGACTTTGTGCAGTGACACGAGAGGTGTAGAATAGGTGGGAGGCCGCAACAATGAAATACCACCACTCTTGTTGTCGCTTTACTTATCCAATGATGGGAAGACGGCAGCTGCTCGGAGCACCACGCGGCAAGGAGTGACGCGTGCAAGAACCCTCACTCCCAGCCCGGGGGTGGATCATAGTCAAAGCTGAGCGTGGTCGTACTTCCGAAAAGGGAGACACCACGTAAAAACGTGGTCCGTAACACACACCCACACACACAAAAGGGATTCCAACACACTCAGACACAGGGGTAGCAGTCGTCAGCATTGCAGAATGCTTGGCGACAAGTGATTCGCGCCACTTCCCCGTGCGAGCGAGTCTCGGAACAGAACACAAAAGGTGACCCAGGTGGCGACTGCCGACCATGACGGGTGAGTTTGGAACAGCTAGTCAGACCGAGCGAATTGCACAGAGAGAGCTTGAGAGTGCCGCCTGTGTAAACACAATCAGCTGTTGCACGGAGCCGAAAACCCCGTGCAGCCAACACCGCAAGATACAAACAGAAGACTTGAGCCGAGTACCGGATGGAGAAGCTGACAACCTCCCCCTGCTCCATCTGTTTCCCGAGGGTGGTGAAAACGACAAGTGGGCTATACTTCGATTTAGCTGTTACCCACTTCAAGTCCTGAACCAAAACACTCAGACACACACACAACTTTTTCATAATGCAGCAGTGGAGGACTCTTACCTAACCAGCCAACGACACACATAAGCGCGCCGTATATCCGAAGCCGTGCGACCCGTATGTGTATGGTGTAAGCGTAAGCCCTGCCCGTATGTGTATGGGTGTAAGCGTAAGCCCTGCCCGTATGTGTATGGTGTAAGCGTAAGCCCTGCCCGGTGTAAGCGTAAGCCCTGCCCGTATGTGTATGGTGTAAGCGTAAGCCTTGCCCGTATGTGTATGGTGTAAGCGTAAGCGCTTCCATCCCGATGAAGAGCTGACCCGCCGAATCCTGGGAAGCCACGAGATTCGCCAGCCAGAAACCGAAAAGTGTATAAGAGAACCTTACCTGGTTTCGCTTTGCTCTTTATCTGGATGTACGTCATAGATGACGGGTCATTGACAACATTGAGCATGCGAGACAGTTCGTCGGGGTGAGCGACGATAATGTGGCCATCGAACGTGACCACCAAATCGAGGTCAAAACAGGAGATCCCCATCCTCCTGTGCAGCCACCTGATGGAATCAAGCAGCCCGCTCCCGGCGACGGGTGAGTCCAGCGTGTTGCTTTCGGGATCCGTCCACGGCTGGTGGTAGCCTCGGTGACTGCAGAGCAGTGGGCCGGTCTTCGGGTTCCCAACGCGGCAGACCGGCGAGCCGAGAGACGTAAAACGCGACGAATGCGAGCCCGATGACAGGTACATAGACAGAACGAACAGCAGGGTAACCGCCACGATGACGCGGGAAAGCGGAGTCAAGCGCAGTTGGCTCATGGGAGTATTGGCGACACCCCGCATAGTGGGGTTTCCCTCTTTCTTTTTGTTTTCAGTGTGTTTCCGATGATCCCGTCAGGGGCGTACAGATTGTGTGTACGTCCGACCTTGTGCTTGGTGTGCGATGTTAAGTTTAGCGTATTTTTTGGTGTAATAGCAGCGCGAAACGTCCCTCCCCCGCAAGCTCTAAGACGACTGGTGTGCCTCTGGACTAACGCTCAGGGACTCGCCACGTGCGCCGGCAGGAGAACACGTGCCGTTTTTAGACTGTCTCGAGTTTCAAGGATCAGTGTTTTGTGCCAACCTTGAGTACGGGCTAGCCGGTACCTGTTAGCTATGCGATGTCTTCTTCGAAGAAGACTCGACCAGTTTTCCCATTTTGGTGTCGCAACACTCTCGAGTTTGCACGCCGCCGGACAGCATAGGAGTTGGTTTGTCTGCACGATCGCTGGGTAAAGACGGCAGGCTTTCTAGCGTTTATTGTGGCTTACGGGTTGGGTGTTTTAGGGTCTCCGGTTGACTATTGTGAGTTGGTTCATTTTTTCTTGATAGACCGTGATAGACCGAAGAATACAGCACCGGGCAATTCGATGCAGCTCTAGGGACTAGGGATGGACCTGATAGTCCGTGGTGGACCGTGATTCACTGTGATTAACAGCGGCAGGCACTTCGATGCAGTTTCAAGAGATAGGGACGGACAAAGCTGTGTGGTGAATCCATATCAATGCGCGCCACGCAGCGTGCGACCGGAAACGGCAAAGCATGAGGATAGTTCTTGGTGTGCGATTGCGCTCTTTCCAAGATGCTGCCACCACGGTCGGTCCCATACATCCCACGGATACTTTGATCCCGCGGGTACACGTCTGCTTGCTTTCGAGACTCAGCCATGCGAACTTTAGAGCAAACGGAGTAACTGTGGGTCCGCAGAGGGCTCGCTTAACCGGTGGCAATCTGGGCGAGGAAAGGTGCCAAGGGCCCGGTGGAAACGCTGGCGACTGCATCGGGTACGCGCCTGAAGGATCCAACTCGAGGCGGCGTCGTGCACAGTTTTAAAGCAAAACATCCATCGCAGGACACACGGCGCGAAATTCGAGGTCTCGCAACGTTGGCATGTGCCAAAGGCCGAGAAGCCAGGCATCCCAGAAGCCGTGTCCCCGTCCAAGAGTCGCTGTCGCAAAATCTTGAAGCTTCTTTCCCAGAAGATGCGTACTGGGATCGGAACCGTCATCGGCTCGGGCAAGCAAAAGCAAGGGGAAACCCACGGCTACACACAAAGACTGTGCTTACGAATGTTGCTTTCAATGCGGGTGGGGGCGGCGCCTCCCCCTTTAGCGAAGTGCGGAGATTCTTTCTTAACGTCCAACACTGTTGCTTTTCGATGCGGGTGGGGGCGTCGCCTCCCCTTTTAGCGAAGTGCAGAGATTCTTTCTTAACGGGCCGCATCCACCACTGTTGCTTTTCGATGCGGGTGGGGGCGTCGCCTCCCTTTTTTGGCGAGATAGTGCGGAGATTCTTCCCAGCAGATTCTTTCCAGCGGGCCACATCCAACACCAGCCCGAAGCTTTCGGTTGTCGTCGCCTGCAGAAGGCCGCGCAATGGAGGCATCGTTCACGCTAATCGCGCATCGACGTGGAGCTATAAGTGGCCGATGAGGGTCTTTCGGCCGGCCGCATCAGAGGTTGGATGTCGCAATTTTGGTCACGATCGCCTCTTCTAAGGTGCCAATGCTCAGCTCCTTTTGATTCAGCTTGTAGATCTGCGAAAGTAGGTCCGTTGTGAGAAGGGCTTCGTACGTACATCTCTCCTTGGGTAAGGTGCCTTAGGGGACTAGTCCCAATGTGAAATGTGCCCTTAGGGGACTAGTCCCTGTCGGTACCTTGACTTTTGTCAGGGAAATGCACTCAGCAAATTTTGAGCAAATTTTGGAAATTTTCATTTTTCCTGATTTCGGCCATTTTTGCAGAATTTGGCCGTTTTGGCCAATTTTCCCAGATTTTGGTCATTTTTTGGCTATTTTTGCCGATTGGGACTAGCCCCTAAAGCACTTTTCCCTCTCTCCTTTGTAGACTGTATCTCCTTTGTTTTAGGCAATCATTCTCTGCAGTATTTGCATCGTGCATGCCGGTTGATTGTTTTCCCACTTGTTTTACCCCGTGTCAAGTTCAGGTTAGGAATACTGATCAACCACCAGACACGCTGCCTTACGTCTTTTTAGCCTGCGCAATACATTGACGGGCAACCCGCAAGATGGGAGTGACGCATCACCCGAAACGAGCACCTTCTCACTGTTTAAAACTCTTCAACCCTTCTCCCTAGCCTAACCCAAGCCTCTGCGGTCAACCGGACACTTTAAAATACCGACCTTCTAATCCACAGATGACGCTAAACAGAAGCGACAATCACATGAAGTGGCGAAGTGGTAGTAAAGTAGAGCTTGTGTAGAGTAGAGTGGATGTACGGGCACACCTTCCGAATTTTGTCTACATCCGAGTACGTGCTGAGCCGGTCGATATCCACGACGTCGCCTTCAACCAAACCCTTCACGTACTCGGTCAGATCCTTCGTGCTGTCCGTGCTGGCGTCGGCGTAGTATCGCGCGAATAGGACCTGCTTCGCCGTGGGCGCCGGGCCGAACGTGGAGAAAGCCTGGGAGATGGTCCGCGAAGGTGACAGCGCGAACAGCACCTCGCTGTTGACGTTCGACGTTTTCATCTTCTCGCGCCGGTGGCTGTTGACGGCGGTCTGGGCGGCGACTTGGAGGTGGAACCTGCTGAGGAGGACGTCGCAAGCGAGAACCCCCGTGTCCAAGGCTCCGCTCTTCAGCTTCTTCAGGACGCTCGGCGTGTCGACGTTGTCCATGAGGACGAAGGCGAAGGCACCGCTCCCCGCCAAGCGGGCCCGCACGTCTTCCATCTTCGCTCTGTTTGCCTTGTTTCCTTTTTGTGTTACCGTCGATCCCGAGGGACGACCAGTTCGGTGTCGAGCGACCTTTGTTTGTTCGGTAAAAAATTTTGATGACGCCACTTCTCAGACAGTTGGCTTTTCAGAGCTTTGTTGTATCCGTTCGCAGACGCTCTTCATTGCAGTTTTGTTGCATCGCGAGGACTCAGTCAGCACATCCTGAAGTGGTGGCTCTCTGCCGCAGGGGTTTTTTAGATCAGCGTCTTCAAGATGTTCGGCGTGCCGTCGTTGTCCATGAGGACGAAGGAGAAGGCGCCGCTCCCCGCCAAGCGGGCCCGCACGTCTTCCATCTTCGTTCCGTTTGCCCCTTCTCCTTTTTGTGTTACCGTCGATCCCGAGGGACGACCAGTTCGGTGTCGAGCGACCTTTGTTTGTTCGGTAAAAGATTTTGATGACGCCACTTCTCAGACAGTTGGCAGGTCTGTGCCGCACAAATGAGTTGGTCGATGTACTTGTGCGCGTTCAACTTGCGCATGCGTCATACAGCCTGCGAGATCACGAACTTCCGGGGTCGTCGGGATCCGGTCCCACGTGCCTTCATGCCCTTCACACTTTCAATAAGAAAGAGAAACGTTTCCGTCCCTCTTGGCCCGATGGGCAGACTTTAGATCAGCGTCTTCAAGATTTTCGGTGGGTCGTCGTTGTCCACGAGGACGAAGGCGAAGGCACCGCTCCCGCCAAGCGGGCCCGCACGTCTTCCATCTTGGTTCCGTTTGCTTGTGTAATTATTCGACCCCCCCCCCCTTTACCACGTTGAAATTACGTTCTGTCGCGGCGAAAATAGGTGCGCCGAACGGGGCTCGTAGTTCGTCCTTGAGAAAACGCGCGGAAGAAGTGGCCCTAAGTAGCCAATATACGACGCGGAGCTGGAAAAGAAGCAAGAAGGTGGCTTTTTTTTTTGGACAATATGAGGGGCAGGAACACAACAAAAAAAAAGAAGGGCAAATTGGAATTTTCTGGCTAGGGAAACGAGGACAGAACGACAAAAGGCTACCGGGTTGGGTGTGGCCTTGGCTAGCGTACGAATTTCTTTCGGGGTGTTGGCGTCTGAGACCTCGTAATTGGGAGGGGTGGGAGTGAAGGGGGGTGGTTTTTCTTTCTTCGCTTTCTTGTGCTAACCTTCGCTGAGGTATACCGTAATTGGATTAATGCTGGACCGGGTAAAACCCCTAACCTGGTGAGATCTTTGGTGTCGGTCACAAATTGGTACGAACCTGACTTGCCAAAGCAAGCAAGTAAAGTCGGCACGAAAGAAGCCACGCACACCCCCAAACCCACCCAGTACGTAATAGCTTTAAAAAAAGGGTAAGGTGCCTTAGGGGACTAGTCCCTTTGTGAAATGTGCCCTTAGGGGACTAGTCCCAATGTGAAATGTGCCCTTAGGGGACTAGTCCCAATGTGAAATGTGCCCTTAGGGGACTAGTCCCAATGTGAAATGTGCCCTTAGGGGACTAGTCCCAATGTGAAATGTGCCCTTAGGGGACTAGTCCCAATGTGAAATGTGCCCTTAGGGGACTAGTCCCAATGTGTAATGTGCCCTTAGGGGAAATAGTCCCAATGTGAAATGTGCCCTTAGGGGACTAGTCCCACTTGGAAATTGTTGCCTTGACTTTTGTCAGGGAAATGCACTTAGCAAATTTTGAGCAAATTTTTTAAAATTTTCATTTTAAAACAGGGGACTTTAAAAGTTTGGGGTCCGAGCCAAAAACCCGGTTTGAGCCAAAAAACCGGTTTGGTTATGTAGGTCGGTGTATCACACTTGCATGCGGTGCTGCATCACGAGCGGGCTACTTTCTGCACTCTGTGTGGAGTTTTCCGCACTCTAGGCACTCTCGGTTTCCATGATCCACATGAAGGAAGCAAAAAGAAGCACTGTGTTGGTCAGAAAAGCACATTTTTCTTTCAGAACAAAAGGTTGCAATAAGAAATGACAAAAAGGCGGAGACGTAAAGAAACACCAGCTTCATACACCAGCTACTCTGTTTGTGTGTGTACAGAGACAAAAGTTCGATTGTCCAAAGCGCGTACGCGCACCAAGGCCTCCTTGTATGTTTTGAACGAGCAGTAACGGGTTGTTCGTGATCTTCCGTCCTCGTCGGGGTTTGCGGAGTGAGCCCTGAATGCCTCAACAACACACTCGAGGTCCTCGTCTTCCATCCCTTTGTCGTGGGAGAACGGTACTTCCAAGGTGGTGAACATTATGTCCTCCAATGTATCGTCGTACAGAGTGGCACGGAGACGGCTCTTGACAAGCTTCAGGAGCGAAAACAGCCTCTCTACACCGGCAGTCCCGATGGGAACTGTTGCTGCAATCAGCAGAAACTGTGTCGAAACTGGGTACAGTGATCTGAGGTATGCGTCACCCAGAACGTTTGCAAGGACCTGATTGAAGTCGGTCCATCCCCGTGCCTGGATCAATGCAATCAGATCCTGTAGCTCGTCGTTAACGTCGTGTGCATTAGGCACGAGCGGAGACGTGGCGACGTACGCAACTTCATCCATGGAGAGACTCTGGGCTACTTTTAAGTGGTTCGCAAGCGGGGCGATCTTGTCTTTGGACTTTTCGACCTCTCCGAAAAACTCCCAGCGTGGATCAAACACGCAAAACCCACTTAGCTGTGGAGAGCTGACGAGGTCCTTCTTTATTTCACCAACCAGTTTTGCCACAAACGGCTGACCTACTTCCTCATGAAAAGCTCGGGTAAAGGTCTCGTTCCGTGCCTCGCTGGGAGGGGTATCCAGCAAGTCGTTCACAGTTGAGTGCATCTGGCTGTAGGCGGCTGCTTCCGGAATTTCGGCTGCGCTTACTTGCGCGTGGTCACTGGCAAACTTCTCCAGAACCCTGCAGAAATACGATGACAGTACTGGAAGGTCGGCGTACGTCACGTTATCCCTCTGCAGCAGCTTCGAGAATCTTCGCAGTGTCGGGAGCAGGGTCTTCAGGAGAATGAATGTCGCCAAAATGGAAGCGGATGCAAGCACAGACTTCAAATGCCGTGCCGACTCAACCATATCACCCGCACCGTCGGCAATTATCTTGTTCAACGTAAGTACCACTTCCCGGTGCAGTGTGAGCAAGTTCTTCGCGGCTTTTTCGTGGCTGATCCATCTTGTGGAGCCTGGTTGAACGAGCTCGAGGGTCTGCTGTGTATAGAAGCCGGCTAACGCTTCGCGGCATTTTTTGAAGTATTTCAGCCTCTCGTTGCCGTGACCCCGATAGATCAGAGAGTACACCTTTTCAAGTGCTTGATACGCCTGCTTTGTGACGTCGAAGCTGTCGGCCGTATGAACGCACACAAGGTTGAACCGGTGTGCCGAACACCATACGAAGAAGGCGTTCACACACCTTTCGCACCGCAGGCGAAGCTGCACCCCAGACAAGTGCCCCTTCATTGTGGAACACCCATCTGTGCAGACACAAGTGCACTTCGGCCAAGGAAATGCCCGTGTCATGTCCTTGAGGTGCCCGGCAATCTTCTCCGCCGTTTTCCCTTCTTCTTTGTGGGGTCTGATGCCGCAGAACCGCGTGACAATGCGTGTTTCCTTGGGATCCCAACACTGAGCCAAAACAACGTACTGCTCTACCTTCGCAATGTCCTGCGCTTCATCAGTGAGGAACCCAACAAAAGAAGCCCGCGCTAAGGTTGCGTTTACCCTTGTGCGTCCGCGGTCACCTAGAATCTGCAGCAGCTCCCGGCTGATGCCCGAACCAGAAAGATTGCGCGCTCCTCTCATGTGATCCCGCACGCATTGATTGAGCAAGCACGAGAAATGAAGATGCGATTGTGATCCTCCCTGAACAGGGTTGTTCTCTTTGCACGCTGCGACCGTTGCCAGGATGTTGACGACAAGGTGCTGAGTCTTCAGGATGCTGTCGATGGTTTCGTTACGAAGCATCGCCGCTAAAGCAGCATTACCTTCGGCTCTCTGCAGGTTGCGCTCGCGTTCAATGAAGACTGGGTAGGCGGCCTTGTGCAGATGGGATTTGCTGTGTTCTGTCGCCTTTGCTGTGAGTCGGCCGCGTATGTCCGAGAAAGGCAGCGCTTGGTCGTAGAAAAGTTTGTCTTTTCCTGTGCAGCATGCACATGTGATGCCCGTGCTTGTGACCCGGATCCACGAGTGGGTGACAACGTTGCGGTTGAAGACCAGTTGTGTAGTACCGTCCGTCACTTCCGCCGGAAGCTCTACGACTGTCGGTGCCGCAATAACACCCGCGCCGCTGGTAACACGCCTTACCTCCGAAACAGACATCGTTCGGTAAGGAATGGAGGGGTTTGGCAAACGACTGAATTGCCTGGGTGTTGTTTCTTGCCTTCTCGCCCTGCGGCCACCTGCACCACCCTCGCCCACTTCAGGTATCTCAATGTCGTCTTCGTCTACCTCGGCACAAATCTGTTCTTGAACCAGGCTGCTCAGTCGCTCATCCAACGCAGCAATCGCGGGTGGGTTCACGCTCGGCACCATTTGCATTACTGGTGGTTCCGGTTGTTGCTGTTGCTGTTGCTGTTGCTGCACCCATTCTGTGCCTTGTCGCACTGCTGCGTCCGTCAATGAAGACAGGAGCTGACGTTCTGCTGCAGGTTTGGCGTCGTCCTCTTCGATGAGGGTGTCGAATGCTTCGATCGCTTTCCTCAAGGTGTTGTTGGGAATGGTCTGCACGTTTTTCATCTCCCTGATCCTTGCTTGATAGCACAGGAAGTCGTGATACGAAGTTAAAGAACGAGGCCCCTTGGGCAAGCACTTCCACAGCTCCTTCCCCTCATCGTCCTTCTCTGCCCACTGTGCATAACCAGTGTGGTGGTTTTCGTGCAGTACACAGGTGTCTCGCACACTAGCCCGCCGACGCTGAGCTGCTGGCAACCCGAACGCAGCCAGAATGTTTTGCGACCCCCGCCCATCTTCGACCCTGAGGCGCCTTGGGGGCATACTACCGTGATGAGCCCCCCACTCCCCCCCACTCCCCGTTTTTCCCCCTTTTTAGGTTAAGCTGTTTTTTGAGGGCTTATTTGTACGCTATTACAGGCAGGTACGTTCATTACTACTATAGTACTACTACACAGTGAAGGTGGTAAAACTTTGAAATCGGTCTATAAGATTTTTTTTTTTTCCCCTCAAAAACTCAAACCGGTTTATTCGGTTTGTCAAACCGATAAACCGGTATTTTAAAGTCCCCTGTTTTAAAAAACCATTCGACGAAGGTCGCCCGGAGACTCTAAAATCCCGGATTATCAAGCGAACTATATCTCTAAAACCTCGGACACCCCCCCCCAAAATCTGGTTGTCTCAGGTTATACCCGGTTCGGCATATTATTTTTTCTTTCGGGGTTTGCGACTTTGCGTACTTTGCAGAATATCACGACTTTGGTGCTTGCCCGCGCCTTCGGGTGCTCAATACTCAGCTCGACCCCTAGATGCCGCTGTCATGGAAGGCTGCAGGAGCACCACTGGTGCAGTCGCTGTGACCTGGGACGCCCCCCCGGGTGTCCCAGGTTTTACCCGGTCTGCCATTTACCCGTTCCAGCTTCACCTTTATTCCCACACCGAAAATTTCCATCAGTTTTCTGTCGTGAGAAAATTTTCCACCACCAGTTTCCCTTCCCACGAAAGAAATTTCCGCCGGTAGTTTCCACGAGAAAACTTCCAGCCTACACAGTGACAAAACAGAAATCTGGAATTTTTTTTTCCCCAGAAAATTTCTGACTTTTTTTTTTTTTTCCTCTTTTTTTGACACACCGGGTTTTCCCGGTGTCTGACACCGGGACACCGGGTTTTTAAAGTCCCCTGTTTTCGCGGTAATAACTGTGCGGTACTCCCTCACGCGTACGTCCGTTAATACTGGTGAGCACCACTTTTTCACAGCGAAGTTTCGCTTGAGAGGGTCGGGGAGACTTAGCCGATCAACACTCCCTGCGGCTAGTTAAAAAAGACGTGGGTTACTTCTCCCTTTCTTTAGTTCTCGTCAGACAACTACAAAAAGCAGGACTCCTGGATACCGCGCGGAGTTAGCACGCTCGGTAGGCCGAGGTGGTGGATTCCCAGATGCGACAACGGGAGAAACGGCGCGTTCCGCACTACGGCAGGAGCCTCTGAGGACGTTGGGGACACAGGAAGCCACTACCAATACCTAGCTCCTCCTGCGGGCTTAGGTACTTAGGTATACGAACTGTGCTACACGCATGCACTGCGTATGTAGGATGTACATGTACTGGTACGTGGGATGCAGGACCCAAGAAGGAGAAGGATCCCGGCATCACGCACCTGTGCACCAGCGCATGTGCATACGCGTGTACACTACACCACAGGATACCATACACCTGTAGTGCATCTAGGAGGATGCTGAGGGCACAGTGTCCCCAGGGATGGGAATGAACTCGCGGGCAGATGCCACCTCGCAGAAACGTCGGGGGGTGTGCTTAGACTTAGAGGACTCCGCCGGTGACTTTCGGCATCAGCGATGTCCTTGAAGCGCGGCGTGTTCAACAACGGCGGCGGTTTCTTCAAGTGATAAATGAGACCCAGCCACCAAATTCGGTTGGGTGAACCCAGAGCCACTTCTTGGCTGGGTCCAGTTTTTCCCAACTGAAGGTTGTTGTTCTGTGGGCGGGTGTACTTTAAATCGCGTGTCCGGCCGACCTTCGCACAGATGGTTTCGTTATCATTCTTCGCAACTCGTGTGCGACGGGGGATTTGAGTTCATCGGAGAGTGCGTATGCAGATGTTCGCTACTGGTACGCACGGCCTGCGGCCGGCGTGACGTGATGCCGTGGTAGGCGGCGCACAGTCGTGCCACTGAAGATTTCCCCGCGCTCTCGTCCTGTGTTCCCGTGTGAAATAAAAAGGGCGCTTCGATTTGCTTGCGCGTGCCGGTTGGTCAGCTTCCCGTTTGCTTTAACGCCACTTCACTATTCGTTTTAAGAATTCTGATCAACCTCCAAAACACGCGTGCCTATGTATTCTAGGCTTCATATGAGACGATGCCAATCACACCCCCCCCCC
>JAPJBO010001240.1:0-57202 GCA_030068145.1 Diplonema papillatum | reverse complement strand
CTGTTACATCGATGTAATGGCAGAATTTGACGGAAAACCACTGTTACATCGATGTAATGGGCAGAATCTGACGGAAACCCGCTTTACATCGATTAATGGCAGAATCTGACGGAAAACGCTTTACATCGATGTAATGGGCAGAATCTGACGGAAAACCACTGTTACATCAATGTTAATGGCCAAATTGACCGAAAACCACTGTTACATCGATGTAATGGCAGAATTTTACGGAAAACCACTGTTACATCAATGTAATGCCCAAATTGACCGAAAACACTGTTACATCGATGTAATGGGCAGAATTTGACGGAAAACCACTGTTGCATCGATTAATGGGCAGAATCTGACGAAAACCGCTGTTACATCGATGTAATGGGCAGAATCTGACGGAAAACCACTGTTACATCAATTAATGGGCCAAATTGACGGAAAACCACTGTTACATCGTAATGGCAGAATTTGACGGAAAACCACTGTTACATCGATGTAATGGGCAGAATTTGACGGAAAACCACTGTTACATCAATGTAATGGGCCAAATTTGACCGAAAACCACTGTTACATCGATGTAATGGCAGAATTTGACGGAAAACCACTGTTACATCGATGTAATGGGCAGAATCTGACGGAAAACCACTGTTACATCAATGTAATGGGCAGAATTTGACCGAAAACCACTGTTACATCAATGTAATGGGCAGAATTTGACGGAAAACCACTGTTACATCAATGTAACGGGCCGAATTTCACAGAAAACCACTGTTACATCAAAGGCGCAAAAACTGAAAAAGACAGTTTTTGAACAGTCGGCCAAGAATGAAGTTTTTTTTTTTTTTTTTTGCCAGAGCTCCTGTGGTTGATGCAGTAGTACCTTGGGTACCAAGCTCTGACGACCCGGGTTCGAACCCCGCAAGTAGACTTTTTTTGGGTTTCGTGCCACTTTTCGAAAAATCCGGATTTTGGTCATTTTAGCCGATTTAGTGGTTTTCGGTCAAATTCTGCCCATTACATTGATGTAACAGTGGTTTTCCGTCAAATTTGGGCCATTACATCGATGTAACAGTGGTTTTCCGTCCAATTTGGCCATTACATCGATGTAACAGTGGTTTTCCGTCAAATTTTGGCCATTACATTGATGTAACAGTGGTTTTCCGTCAGATTTGGGCCATTACATTGATGTAACAGTGGTTTTCGGTCAAATTTGGCCCATTACATTGATGTAACAGTGGTTTTCCATCAAATTTGGGCCAGGGCCAATTCCCATTCCAGCACCTTTTTGAACTTTTTGCCCATTCCAGCACTGGGCTAATTCCCATTCTCGAACACAATTTAACTTTTTGCCCATTCTCGAACACTCGCTAACTTTTTGCCCATTCTCGAACACTTTTTAACTTTTTGCCCATTCTCGAACAGTCGCCTAACTTTTTGCCCATTCTCGAACATTGAAATTTGCCCAGGGTGGGATTCGAACTCACCACCCAACATCCAAAAAATCCCAGCCATTTTTGGGTTCGCCATTTCCGATTCCGATTTCCGTCGGATCCGTTCCTCGAACAATGCCAGCATTGTGGTTGGCTGCTGCGTCCCGGCTCGGTATCCTGGTTGCGCACTGGGCATTGACACCGCAGACTACGGGTAAACGGTTTTCTAAACACAGATTCGTGCATAATTTAGGTATGTGCGAGTGACCAGCCCGTTCTACTTGTAGCGCTTCCTAATTCTGTGCCGAAACCTCTTCAGAATCAGAGCCACTGTTTTACGTTTTACCACGAGTAGTAACCAGCGACGGGCGCGACGTCACAAATGACTCCCACTCAGAGCGGTAAGTAACGCCGCAGCCAATCAAGATTTGAGTGATGCTACTCTTACAGTAGAAGCTGCAAAGAAAAAGTGCCAGTCGTCTGAAAATAATCAGGAGCTGGCGGATGGTGACTGGATCTTGTCCTCCCTGCCGCAGGCTGGCAGGCTGAGAGAGAGACTGGAATTGCCGGCGAGCCGCCAGGGCGCATGGCAGGAGCCATTTCTCCTGCCATCATGCAGCCATGTGCCAAGTGTAACCGCCACTTCAACTCTGAAAAAAAATTGACCAAAAAAATTGGACCCCGAATTTTTGACCAAAAAATTTGACCCAAAAAATTTGTCCTAACTTTTTTGACCCAAAATTTTTGACCCAAAATTTTTGTCCTAAATTTTTGACCCAAAAAATTTGACCCAAAAATTGACCGAAAAATTTTGAGCCAAAAAATTTCGGTCAAATTTTTTGAATCACTTTGCTGCAAAGTTGCAAGCTGCTTCTCCTGGTGTAGGTCAGTGAACTAAGGTCACTCAATGGCCGCCGCGCAATTTGCAAGCAAGACGAGCAAACTCAGTGAAGTCTGTGCCGGGTTTGTAGCTCGCACACCACCGTCACGTGTAGAAGCTTGAAGCAACCAAGAACCCGAGTTTAGATGCCGAAGAGGCTGCGGCCTGAAGTTAGCAAGGGTACCGTCTTCGAATCAGTGAACGCAGCTGTTCTCGCGGTGAAACTTGAGGCAAATGTCTCGGGGAAGTGACATTTTCACCACAAAAACTGGAATGTTCGAGAATGGGCAAAAAGTTAAATAGTGTTCGAGAATGGGCACAAAGTTACCGAGAATGGGCAAAAAGTTAAAAAGTGTTCGAGAATGGGCAAAAAGTTAGCGAGTGTTCGAGAATGGGCAAAAAGTTAAATAGTGTTCGAGAATGGGCACAAACATAAGGAAGTGTACTATAATGGGAATTGTCCCTCCAGCACTCTCGCAAACTTTTTGCCCATTCCAGCACCGTTTCCAAACTTTTTGCCCATTCCAGCACTATCGCAAACTTTTTGCCCATTCCAGCACCTTTTCCAAACTTTTTGCCCATTCCAGCACCTTTTCCAAGCTTTTTGCCCATTCCAGCACTATCTCCAAACTTTTTGCCCATTTCAGCACTATTTCCAAACTTTTTGCCCATTCCAGCACTATTTTCGAACTTTTTGCCCATTCCAGCACTTTATCCAAACTTTTTGCCCACTCCAGGCTGGAGCAGATCCAGCACTCGCAGTGACTCGTTTTGCCCATCATTGTGTGCCTATCACAGTACGTACATTCTGAAGTCGTTGCCGTCATGAATCCATGCCTTACTGGGTCACAGTGAGCGCACCGGACAGTCAGTCCGTTGCGGTGCGACTGATACACGGGTTTTCCTGCGGTAGCAGCATCTAATTTTACCGCAGCACAAGCAGCCTCCGTACAAGAAAACTCTGATCCCTCTTCTACTGTCATGGGATCGACTCTTTCCCCCAAATCTGTGACACTTTTCGTGGAATGAGTATATAGCTAGAAATAGCTACATGTAGCTGGCCAAATAGCTAGCTAAGTGTCGCGGCATTTTTTCCCCCCTACCCCAGGGTTTTCACCAAATCTGTGACACTTTTCGTGGAATGAGTGATAAATAGCTAAAAAGAGCTACATGTAGCTGGCCAAATAGCTACTGGGGGGGGCTAATTACTATTGAACCGTATAATACAATTGAACCGTATAATACAATTGAACTTTTTTTTCGGGGAATCGGCGCATCCCAACCGTATAATACAATTGAATTGTAATGTTACTGTACGGCTGACACTTTCGCACTGCCGTTGAGTGTGAGCCAGCCAGTGAGGCGGTTTCAGGGCCGGTTTCGTTTCGGCTTTTTTTGGAAAAGTCATGTTAGACCTCCAAAGCGGAGAAGAAATCTTAAAACGAGGTTTTGGAACCCGGGGCTTCCTAAGGTTTTGACATGATGATGTCGCTGATGCCGTTGCTCGTGCCAAATTCTTGGAGCTGGCTGTGTGCGGGGGATCATGAAGCACAAACATGGCAATGGGCCGGCAATCGCAGTGTGGGGGTGGCTCCGGAGCTGCTGTGCCAGGTCCGGAGTTGACTTCGGAGCCAGCCGGAGACACTGCCAATCGTGACCGTGGCCCGGCATGGGGGCGATGGCCCATCGGATGGGACATCTTGTTACTGGGGGGGGCCAATTACAATTGAGTTCAATTGTAATATAACGATACACGGCGTGGAATTGGGGGGTCTCAGACCCCCCCCAAAAACACTAGTGTATTACAATTGAAGTGCAGCTTGCCTGTTAGAAACACGTTGTTGTCGGGACTAAATGACACAGTGAGTACAAGGCAAATCCGAGCAAAAACTGAAGGGAAAACCTTCACACAACAAGCGAAAGGTTCGAGCTCGCAGTTCGGACTCCGAGCCCTGATTTCTCGTGCATCGGGTCGGAAATACTTTTTTACATTTTGCTTGTTGTGTGAAGGTTTTCCCTTCAGTTTTTGCTCGGAGTTGCATTGTACTCACACTGTCACCGTGACTGTGTATTTAGTCACGACAACAACGTGTTTCTAACAGGCAAGCTGCACTTCAATTGTAATACACTAGTGTTTTTTGGGGGGGGTCTGAGACCCCCCAATTCCACGCCGTGTATCGTTATATTACAATTGAACTCAATTGTAATTGGCCCCCCCCAGTAGCTAAGTCTCGCACTGTCTTTTCGGCATTTTTGCCCCCCTACCCCAGGGTTTTCACCAAAAAAAACTTTTCGAAATCTCAGCCATTCTGAGCCATCGAGCCACCAGTGGCTGCCACTGGCTGCAGTGGCTGTCCCCCACACTGCGTGACACGTTTGTCAAGTTGTCAGTGACTGTTGTGAAACCTTTGTAGGCTATTACGAGCCACTGCGCAAGCGTACTAAGTAGCGTGATGAACCCGGTTTTGTCATCAGTGGTCGGCGGGTCGCGAAGGGCGACGCCCAGTGCTGTGGCGTCGCCATCTCGAGATCTACTGCTGCCGCCTGCCGGTCGTAGAAGATTCCGCAAAATCAGTGGAGAAGTAGACTCCTACTGTAGAGTGATTTTGGAACGACCCGTAGTGTAGGTGGCGCACGTCGGCGGAGCGTTTGTAGGTGGCGCTTTGGTGGGCGCCCTTGGACGAAATCGGCTCGTGCAGCTTGGCTACGTGTTGTCCGGACTGTCTCCGTCTTGGCCGCATGACAAGGCGACTTCTGTAGAAGAAAGAAGAGAAGAAAAAGGCCGCTCCTGGTCCAGGAACGTGACGGTCAACCACAGCTTGCAAAGCTTGAGTCGGAGGCAGCACAGTGCCACAACCCCGTCCGCTCTGCCCTGCGGCTGACCGTCTCGACGAGCTTGCGTTCAGCCGCGAATCAGCGCGAGCGCCAAGAGGTGCGCCAAGCCTTGATGCTTTAGTCTGGGAAATCGGGAGCCACTTGACCCGTAGGCCCGTGGCTGCAGTACCGCCGAACACGTGAAGCTTGGCTCCCGTGTATTTAGCCCCCCCCTGCAGATGGTAAAACCCGAAGGTATGGAAATTGCAGTGTTGATTTTGCCATAATATTGGTAAAGGGTGGTAATACTAATAGTGCTTGAATGGGCAAAAAGTTTGGAAATAGTGCTGGAATGGGCAAAAAGTTTGGAAATAGTGCTGGAATGGGCACAAAGTTTGGGCAGAGTGCTGGAATGGGCAAAAAGTTTGGGCAGAGTGCTGGAATGGGCAAAAAGTTTGCGATAGTGCTGGAATGGGCATAAAGTTTGGAAATAGTGCTGGAATGGGCAAAAAGTTTGAAAATGGTGCTGGAATGGTAATTGGCCCATTTGGGCCATTACATTGATGTAACAGTGGTTTTCCGTCAGATTCTGCCCATTACATCGATGTAACAGCGGTTTTCCGTCAGATTCTGCCCATTACATCGATGTAACAGTGGTTTTCGGTCAAATTTGGGCCATTACATTGATGTAACAGTGGTTTTCCGTCAAATTTGGGCCATTACATTGATGTAACGTGGTTTTCCGTCAAATTCTGCCCATTACATCGATGTAACAGTGGTTTTCCGTCAAATTTGGGCCATTACATTGATGTAACAGTGGTTTTCCGTCAAATTCTGGCCATTACATCGATGTAACAGTAGTTTTCCGTCAAATTTGGGCCATTACATCGATGTAACAGCGGTTTTCCGTCAGATTCTGGCCATTCCATCGATGTAACAGTGGTTTTCGGTCAAATTTGGGCCATTACATTGATGTAACAGTGGTTTTCGGTCAAACTTGGGCCATTACATTGATGTAACAGTGGTTTTCCGTCAAATTCTGGCCATTACATGATGTAACAGTGGTTTTCCGTCAAATTTGGCCCATTACATTGATGTAACAGTGGTTTTCCGTCAAATTCTGCCCATTACATCGATGTAACAGTGGTTTTCCGTCAGATTCTGCCCATTACATCGATGTAACAGTGGATTTCGGTCAAATTTGGCCCATTACATTGATGTAACAGTGGTTTTCCGTCAAATTCTGCCCGTTACATTGATGTAATGGCCCAAGTTTGGGCCATTACGTTGATGTTTTTTGGGGAGGGGCAGTGCAACTTGGACCTGATAGAGCCGTACCGTTCGGCCGGGGGGCAAAGCCCCCCGAACCCCCCCTTATTTCGACTTTCCAGAACAAACCAAACCCGTACATTTCAGCTGTGTATGGCGGTGTCGGAAGCCAAGAAGGCAGGTGGTGAAAATGGAAACTGAAAAAAAAAAAAAAATCCCGCGGGCTCGGGAGATTTGGGGATGGGTGGGTCCCCCCCCCCCCTTTGGGCGGGCAGTTGGCCCGCCCGGGTAATAATCCGGCGTCCCTAAGTCCACCCGAAAAGCGGGTGTAAATTTAGGTCTTTTTTGTTGAACGCTTACGCCCGCAGATTCACCTGTGTTTCGTATGGGCTACAGCACATTTACCTCCTTCGATATTTTGCAGCTGGCAGCCTCCTCAAGTATTTCCTACAAGCAGGTGCTTATACAACAAAAAAGGGGAGCGTGCGGCTCCCAAAATGGGGTATGGAACCCTTGGTGAGCATACGTCCGAGAAGAAGGCTTCCTTGGTCATGTCGGGCGGCAGCTTCTCGCCGTCGACGTTCTCGAACCCGGGCGGCGGCGGCGGCACGGCGCTGAGGCGCCGCTGCGGCTGCGGCGCGGCCGGCGGCGCTCGCGCCGAAGAAGGCGGCGGCGGAAGCGACGGAGTCGGCGGCAGCGACGGAGTCGGCGGCAGCGACGGAGTCGGCGGCAGCGGGTCGAGCCTGCCAGGAGGCAGCGGCGGCGGCGCGCTGTCGGGCGGAGGCGGCATCTGCGGCACCGGCGGCAGCGGCGACGCCAGGCTCAGCGCGTCGTCGGACTTCATCGGGCGAGGCTGCCTACCACCGCCGCCGGTTCACACAGACACACACACACACACAAACACACCCCACCCGCCCCCCGCCCCTTTCTTACCCCGCCACCGCTAGCCTCCGCGCTCCGATACACGAGGGACGGGCAGACCGCAACGACACGCCCTCCGGGGGAGACGAGATGACAACGGGGCTTCGGTGACTCGGGGGGGGCGGGGGGAGGGACGAGGCCCTCCTTTTCGCCCCTTTCGGACACCCCCTCTTCTTTTTTTCCTGTTGTTGGGAGGGAGAAAGCCGTTTGTTGTAAATTTATGGAGTAAAGAGTGAATTCGCTTGGGGATCCGGGGTTTTAAAGTTTCCGGGTGGCCATCCTCGAAACGGTTCCGTAAAGGTATCATGCAGGGTCAAAACCTTGTGTCTTTTTGGTAAATGGCCACCCATTTTTTTCCGGGAAAAATTGGGGTTTTTAAATTTTAAAATTTTGGAACAAACACTGCAGTAATTTTTGATGAAGCAACAGAAGTTGAGCAGTAGTATGTAGTAGTATGTGTCATTCTCGTCAACAGAAGTTGAGCAAAAAAAAAAAAAATCCAAAAAAAAAAATTGGGGGCCATCGGCCCCGCGGCAGCGTTTAAAAAAGACACAAGGTTTTGACCCTGCATGGTATCGCATACTACTAATATGTGCATTCCGTATCGAATCTGTGGTAGTGGTGCAGTGCTGTGCATGTGTGTCTGTTGCATACTGCCGAATACCTAGTGTGCATAAAATGGATGAAAAACTCGGGTTTTGGCGGTATCCCTCTTAATCAAGGGAGGTATCCATCTTAATCAAAGGGGGGGTATCCATCTTAAACCCGGGGGCACTGTAGACGACAGTGTAGTCGCCCTACACAAGGGTACCTCACCCCCGTGTTTAAGATGGATTGGCATTCTCGCCCGTTATCCATCTTAATCAAGGGAGTTTGGCTATCCATCTTATGCACGGGGGGAAAACTTAGTTTAATGTTTAGGCAGGACACTGCCTCTCATGCATGTTTGATGCTAGCATCAAGTCCTCTTTCGTAGACGATGAGGGGGAACAATGTGCTTGGAATGGTTCTGTGCGCTGAATTTGTCGCCAAGATAGAGCTCGGAATGGGTCTGTGCCCAACGCACCTCCCAACACCGCACTGAGTCGTATCTGCACTGGGTTACGGTCCCTTAAGCCACGGGCCATACGGCGGACCAGTCATCACCGCGGAACCTGAGTGTCTGCAGACAGGGTTTCGCGTGAGTCTGGCGTGCCAGGCGGCTATTCGCAGCTCGTCACAGCCACTTTCAGTGCAGCTTGATGGTTTGACACCCTAAGCCTCGCACACGTGGTAGACTCCTTGGTCCGTGTTTCAAGATGGGTAGTGGAAGATCGCTGTGTCTGACGTGACCCCGCGAGCGTTTAACCACGTCAGGCCAGCGGGAGCAAGGACGTTGTCCGAAGACGCCGACACTTACAGGCGACCGCGGGTCGCAGCCACTGTAAGTGTACATTGTCGACCCGGGTACCGGCGATTTTCGCGAAGAAGTCGCAGATCTCCGCGTCCCGATGTACTTATCATATGCCAACAGTGCTCCCGCCAACGAAAAAGTGCGAGAAATTCCTCAAAAGAGGCTCGAAAAAAGACAGGCGCTTCGGTTTGTTTGTGCGTGCCGGTTGATCGTTTTCCCACTTGTATTTACCCTTGTGTGTATTCAGGTAAGGAATTCTGATCAACCACCAAAACACGCTGCCTACGTCTTTTTAGCCTGCACAATACATTGAAGGGCAACCCACAAGATTGTTAGTACTAAAAAAAAAGGGTGAGGAATTCCTCATGAGGAATTCCTCATGAGGAATTCCTCACCTTTTTCCCGTTGGTGGTAACGTGTAGCCAAAGCACTGCATCACAGTCTACTCGTGGGCTGGCGGGCAGAAGTCTGGGGCTGCCACGGGGGCTGGAGCCGAGAAAGAGAGTCGAGGATCAGAAGCAGCCCCGGATTTCTTGACAGATTATCTCCGAGTCGACACAAGTGCCTTGTTCCATGTGATCTCTGGTCTGCGTCTACTCGTGCCAATTACCAGCACGCAGTATCGAGTGGTGGTTGAATTCGAATGGGGAATGTGCAGTGTTTATTGTGACAACCGTGGGTACACCTGGATCAATGAAAACTGGATCAACAAAAACTGGACCAACCTGGTCAAAAAAGCTGGATCAGCTTTCATGGTCCAGGTTTCCCTGTGTTGGCTCACAAGTACCTACTTGTCATATGCCAGGTACCTTCTTGCCATAATCACAAAGAAGGCAAGTGCTTCTGTGTGTCATAAAATGCCGTACCGCAGGCTGGCACAGGACCCTTCGCTGACGATGCCGCCGGTCGCCTCCTCAAAGAGCCGGTGTGTAGGTACGGTGTGCCACGGTTTCCCCCTGCAGGAGGCAACGCCCCCCCCTGGCGCCACTGGCGCACGCCGAATCGGGGCCCGTCCCAGATTTCGCGACCAGACACTGGCTGCCGCAGCAGCAGCAGCAGCGTGTGAAGAAATACAGGAAAAGGGGGAAGGGAGAGCGGCCTCTCAGTTCGTTTCCCGAGTTCTAATATGTTGGCGGGTCACGATGCATACAACAGCAAAAGACGAGGGAATTGTTCGGCTAGTTTCTAGGCTCTAAAAGTCGGAGACACAGGGGAAAGAGGAAGAAATGTGAAAACGGGTTTTTGCCTAGAGGCTTTTCGTGTTATTTTGCAAATGCTTCGAGCTATCTTGTGTCTGTGCTTGCAGTCGTCTTCTTAACCATGGTTAAGTGCGCAAATGGTGTCAGCCGAAGCTGGTAAAGCTTCGGCGCCGTTCACGTTATGTTTGTTTAGCATTGAGTTCTTTTAAGTACACGAACCACACGGATTAACATGCACTGTATGTATGCATGTATGTATGCACTGTATGCACTGTATGTATGCAATGTATGTCTGTGCGCGGCTGCCAAACATCCCGTGGCACCGCGCAAGGTGGTAAAACACTCTTTTGTTTTCTTTTCGATTGCTTTTGATGGAGCATGCAGGCCTGAAATTCAAGAATGGAAAAGAGAACACATCAAACCAAGTCACAGGGCGTGGCAGTCACGCCGTCCCAGAGCCTCGCCACATGCTCCCCGCCAGCGTGTGTTCTTACCGCGCTGACCTTTCCCGAGAGGGAGAGAGAGAGAGAGAGCACATCAAAACAATTCGACAGATGTGGCAGTCAGCATCCATTTGCATGTGTTTGACCTTTCCCGAGAGGGAGAGAGAGAACTAAGTCACAGGGCGTGGGCAGTCACGCCGTCCGAAAGCCTTGCTGCGTCGTTTTTCGGTGTTAAAGTTTTTCGTCTTGTGGTCTTTTTCGTCTTTTCGGCAACGCGGAAAAAAGACGAAAAAGAGACCCACCCGAATAACTAACTACAGCCGCGGGTATTCACGGGTCCCTGAGGGTGCCTTCGTCCTTTTTCTCTTTATTCGTCTTTTTTTTCAGTCTCGAATACAATATTCGGGGCTTCCCTATGTCTTCTTTCCACCTCGGTTGTGAGCGACTCACAGGAGGTGCTGGATGCTGACCGCGCCGACGTCCGATTCGCGGTGGCCGTACAGGTTGTTGCCGCGGGTGCCGACGACTGTGTACCGCTCGCCGGCGAGGATGATTTCCGACCCGGGGCTGTACCCGCGCGCCGCGGCGCCAGCCCGGGAGAAGGTCACCAGCGCCCCGTCAATCAGCGGGTACCAATACGAGGACTGGTCCCCCGCCGCTCCCTTCAGCCGAGGCTAGGGATGCCCCTCGTCTTTTTTCGTCTTTGGTATTTTTTCGTCTTTTTCGTCGATGCTGGAAAAAAGACGGGAAAAATACCAACCCGAACAACTTACTACAGCCACGTATTCATGGGCCCCTAAGGGTGTTTGTCAGATTCTCACACGATTTATCTTTTCATCCTTTTTCGTCTTTATCCGTCTTTTTCAGTCTCCAATGCAATATTTCGGGCTTCGCTATGCATCCCTCCCCCCCCTCGATTGTGAGCGACTCACAGGAGGTGCTGGATGCTGACCGCGCCGACGTCCGATTCGCGGTGGCCGTACAGGTTGTTGCCGCGGGTGCCGACGACTGTGTACCGCTCGCCGGCGAGGATGATTTCCGACCCGGGGCTGTACCCGCGCGCCGCGGCGCCAGCCCGGGAGAAGGTCACCAGTGCCCCGTCGATCAGCGGGTACCAATACGAGGACTGGTCCCCCGCCGCTCCCTTCGACGCCTCGCCGACAGACATGGCGCGGGTCTTGTCGAGCAGGTCGCAGCACTCCTTCAGCATGTTGTCCAAGTCCGACGAAGCAGCGGACTCGGACGCCTGCCTTTGATGCGAAGCAACCGGCGGCGTCCCGGGCCCGTGCAACCCAGCGGGCAACGCGTACACACCGACAGGCGGGGGCATCGACGGCAGCGCGGAAACGCTGGATACCGAAAGAGACGGGTTGGTGAAGTGCGGGGCTGCGGGGTCGGTGAAGCTAGTCCGTCGCGCGTTTAGCGGCAGGGTGTGCACGCGGGGAGCCTCGGGCAGGTTGAACGCGAAGTCGGTGGCGACACACTTGTCGGAAGTGTAGCAGGTGTTCGTTTGCACGCACTCCGTGGCCACGGGGCCCACTGTAGTGTGCCACGTCGAGGTGCCTTTGGTCGCTCTGACGACGTCCGCGGTGACGGCAACGTCGCGGACGTGCCCTGTTTTCCGCCTGATCTCACCGTCACCCCCCGGAAGGGCTGCGATGGACGCGTCGCGGGTGAAGGCGGGGCGGTCTTCGAGCCACGAAGTCGATTCGTCAGTCGTGGCAGGCTGCGCCTGCACCTCCGCGTCGCGCCTCCTCAGAAGCGACCGCCGCTCCCGGTTGCTCTCGTACACGGTCTCGATCTCTTTGATGGCGAGCGCCGCGAGCTCCGGAACCGGATCGCACCCGCATTCCACCGTCTCCGCCGTCGCTGGCGGCCGCTCGCCCGCCGCGGCGCCGGACCGTTTCACGGGGTAGGGTTGGTCGAAAAAAGTGTCCTCCCCCGCCGAGTCGGGAGACAGGCGGTACGGGCGCGTGGGCGGGGCTGCCGACTGGGGGTGCCGGCAGGGGTCGTTGGGGGCGGCGGGGGGTGAAATGGAGGTCGATCGGGTCGCCTTGGGGCGGTGGGGCGTGTGGCGGCCGCCGCTGCGCTCGGTGGCCAGCTGGGCCTGCAGGGTCCGGATCAAGCCGGCCTGCTCCTGCAGCTTGTCCGCCACGGTCTGCCGGACCTCTTTCAGCTCCGCTGGGGGGCCGGCGCCGGGGGAGCCTTCGCCGGCTGCCGCCGCCGTTGCGAGCCCCTCCGCTTTCCCCGCAGCGTACGCCTGGTCGCGCTCCGCCCGCAGGCGGTTGGACGCGTCCTCCCAGAATGCCACCTCCTGCCGGAGCTGGGCGATCTCTTCCTGCTGCTGCTGCTGCTGCTGCTCCTGCGTCCCCCTCTGGCGGGCCGCGGCGGCCGGGTCGCCGTCCTCCTGCCGGAGCAGCGTGCGGAGGGTCGACACTTCTTCTCGCAGCTGCACCTCGGACGGCGCGTGCCGCGCCTCGCTTTCGCTCCGGGCCGCGCTCGCCAACCGCTTGACCTGCGGGAGTGTGTGCTTATAAGTCGAAAAGTCGAACTTTGAGTGCGTGTGTGCTTATAAGTCGAAAAGTCGAACTTTGAGTGCGTGTGTGCTTATAAGTCGAAAAGTCGAACTTTGAGTGCGTGTGTGCTTATAAGTCGAAAAGTCGAACTTTGAGTGCGTGTGTGCTTATAAGTCGAAAAGTCGAACTTTGAGTGCGTGTGTGCTTATAAGTCGAAAAGTCGAACTTTGAGTGCGTGTGTGCTTATAAGTCGAAAAGTCGAACTTTGAGTGCGTGTGTGCTTATAAGTCGAAAAGTCGAACTTTGAGTGCGTGTGTGCTTATAAGTCGAAAAGTCGAACTTTGAGTGCGTGTGTGCTTATAAGTCGAAAAGTCGAACTTTGAGTGCGTGTGTGCTTATAAGTCGAAAAGTCGAACTTTGAGTGCGTGTGTGCTTATAAGTCGAAAAGTCGAACTTTGAGTGCGTGTGTGCTTATAAGTCGAAAAGTCGAACTTTGAGTGCGTGTGTGCTTATAAGTCGTAAAGTCGAACTTTGAGTGCGTGTGTGCTTATAAGTCGAAAAGTCGAACTTTGAGTGCGTGTGTGCTTATAAGTCGAAAAGTCGAACTTTGAGTGTGTGTGTGCTTATAAGTCGAAAAGTCGAACTTTGACTAGTTGCACTAGTTGTTTCGTGTCTGCAGGGGCTGCGGACATACAGTTACAAGTTTGTTCGGACCAGGGATAAGGGCAGAAACTCTGAACCGAAAAATTTGGGTGCAATTTTTGGAGAGCGTGTCGCCTTGGGGCGGTGGGGGTGTGGCGGCCGCCGCTGCGCTCGGTGGCCAGCTGGGCCTGCAGGGACCGGACCAAGCCGGCCTGCTCCTGCAGCTTGTCCTGCCGGACCTCTTTCAGCTCCGCTGGGTCGCCGGCGCCGGGGGAGCCTTCGCCGGCTGCCGCCGCCGCCGTTGCGAGCCCCTCGCAGCGTACGCCTGGTCGCGCTCCGTCCGCAGGCGGTTAGACGCGTCCTCCTGGGCGATCTCTTGTTGCTGCTGCTGCTGTTGCCGTTGCTGCTGCTGCTGCTGTTGCTGCTGCTGCTGCTGCTGCTGCTGCTGCTGCTGCTGCTGCTGCTGCTGCTGCTGCTGCTGCTGCTGCTGCTGCTGCTGCTGCTGCTGCTGCTGCTGCTCCCCCCAGTGCAACTCCTTGAGGAAACCCCCACTCAGGAACCGAGGGGGAAAAAAAAAAAAAAAAACAGCCAGACGAAACAAGCCCGGCTAGCACCCAACAAATGCGTTGTTAACACAATAAAAAACTGATACCTGCTGCTTGAGGGCGGCAAACTCCGCGTGCGACGCCAGGTCGGGGGCTGCGGCTGCGGCCGTGGGGTCGGGCTGGGCGCGGGCCGCCAGCTGCTGCTTGAGGGTGGCCACCTCGTGCTCGTGCGACGCGTGCTGGCTGTACATGCGCACCGCGAGGGCCTCCAGCGGCGTGACGCTTTGCGCCCCGGCGGCCGGCCGCAGCGGGGTCGTCGACGGAGCGAACGCACCGGAGCCCGGCGTGTAGCCGGACGACGGAAACTCCTTCGGCTGCCTCGCGTAACTCGGCGACCTCGCGCCGCCCATCGCGTTGGCTCCTGCATCCGGCACGGCGGAAAATGGGACCCGCTGGGCCAGGTGCGCGGCGGGCTGTTTGGACTGGTGACGGGGGGTCCCCCTCGGTTTGCACTTGCACGTGCGGGTGTCGTACAGTCGGCGTTCTCGTGGGTGGGGGGGCCTATGCGTCCCGGTCAGGTTCGCGAGGCTGGCCAGCGGCGGGTCCTGCGTGGGATGCGGCGTGTCGACGCGGAGCTTCGCGCCGGTCAAGTCTTCGACGGCTGCGGCCATCACCGCGAGGAACGGCTTCTGCACGCCGCCCCACTCGCGTGCGTTCGGGAACGTGAGCAGCAAATCCGCTTCTCCTTCGCCCAGCTTGACGAGGACGACGGTGGCCCCGGTATCCCCCACGTCAACACGCCGCTGGGACACCAGCAGCCGGGTGATGTTCTTCAGGAAGGCGCGCCGGTACGGGACGGTGCCCTGAACCCCGTCCGTGACCATGATGATCTGGCACGTCACGACCACCACCGCCTCCCGAGACCCCCCTGCGTCCGCCACGGTGGCGTAGTCGATGAACAGCGAGTGCGGCCCGGCATACCCCGCCAGCTCCGGTGGCGCACTGGCCACCACCCATGGATCGACCAGGGGATGCGTCTTGTTGTCGGTGCTGGTGTGGATGGTGTTGCTGATGTTGCGGTTTTGTTTTTTTGCGAGCTTCTTTTGTGATAAACCGTCGATCCCGAGGGACGATCAGTTAGGTGCCCTGCGATCTTTGTTTGTTTTGGCAATTTCTTTGGTGGCGCGCTTCGGTTGGGAGTAAAAGAGAATAGGAATTTGTCTGCCAAAACTTTTGTTGAACACTTACGGCCGCCCCGCCACTGAACCCACCTGTGTTTGTGGGATACAGCACATTTACCTCCTTTGATCTTTTGCAGCTGGCAGCCTCCTCAAGTATTTCCTGCAAAGCAGGTGTTTGTAGTATGTGTCATATTCCGGGAACAAGTCAGGGAGAAGAGCGGGGCAAACTTTACAAACAAAGTACGTGCGCGGGGCGAGACTGGAGGCAGCTGTTAAAGTTCGGGAAACAGTAAAGTTCGGGCGCAGCTAAGTTTGGGTGATGCAAATTTCTGGTGAACCAAAGTTTGGGCGAACAAAGTTCGGGCGAAGCAAAGTTCGGGTTCTGGTGATACTGAGTTCGGCGTGTGATAGCAAGTTTAGCCTGTGACGGCAAGTTTGGCGCCAGTACCCGGGCGGAGACCCCCGGACCCCCCCCGACTCCGTTTCCCGTGGTGACCCAAATACCGCGAGATACTGAGAAACTCCTCAAAAACGCAAATTTCGGGCACATTGGACCCCGAAACGCAACAAACCTCGAAAACAATCATCGACCGGGAAAATCTCATGGGCGGGGTTCGAACCCGGGCCTACCGGCCTGAAGGCCGACGCCCGGTCGCTCTGCCACCCGCATACCTTTTGAACTTTCAAAGGCCGCGGAGGTCAGCGGACCGGAGCTACCGGAGAGGGTGTATGTGCGTTGTGTGGTAACCTGATACGTGTGTGTGCGATGATGTGGGTTGTGTGGCAGCCTGATACGTGTGCGCTGGCTGTTACACGAGCTTGATGCTCCGTCCTCTAGGAACATAGTTTGCCGCATCACTCTAGGGACACACAGTTTGCCTAGGGACACAGTTTGCCGCATCACTCTAGGGACACACAGTTTCCGCATCACTCTAGGGACACACAGTTTGCCGCATCACGCTAGGAACACACAGTTTGCCGCATCACTCTAGGGACACACAGTTTGCCGTGCTTGGTGCCGTGTGCCGTGGGCACCGCCCGCTGCCGAAAATGCAAAAAAAGAATGCACACCCGAAAAGCGGGGGGTGACGCGTACACCTGGTTATGTGCCCAGGTTCTGAGGCTAGGCTCTACCGCTGAGGGCGAACAGTGCTTCAGTTGCCTTCGACTTCATTTTTCGTTGACCATTCGTTCATGCGTTCTTCTCCGTTGGCCAAACGGCTAAACGAAAGGGGACGACGCCGTTGCAAAATATTGGGGCACCCATCCACCGGGATTGCATCAGCGGTGTGGTGGAGAAAAAGATGTCAAGCCTGCGACGGCTTCCGAGTCCCCTCTCACTATGTCGGCGGGGAAGAGGACAGCACGGGGAAGTATTTTTTGAAGCAAGACCAGAAGAAATGCGGGAGGGGGGATCGGGGGACAGTGGTTCATTAGCAGCAGTGGCTTGAACTTGATAGGTATCGATTATGCAGCAACAATCTGCGACGATGGACTGCACTCACAAAAGGAGTTGTGGTGGATGTCGTTCCGACCCCCCTCAGAATCGGGAGTAAACCGGAGCAGTGTGTCTGCATTCAAACGATTCTAGCGCGACGGCAGCAGAAATTGTCAAGCCTGCACAGCAATCAGACGAGGTGCTCTTTTCGCACGCTGACACACCCCCCACATGGTCGCCCTCGACACGCCATTACCACTATAAGAATTTCATACCCACCTATGGAGTGCCCCTGGGATGGAATAGCACCACGTAGCACACGCCGCACCACCACGTAGCCCCAAACCCAGTAGCTAATTGCGATGCACAATGTCCTTCAAAACTTGCGTCTTTACGAAAAACCAGTAGTGCTCAGTTCTCCTCGAATGAGGAAGGATCAAACAAAGTAAGCACGGCGGAGCCCAGCCTCAGAAGCTGGAGTTGAGATGAAGCGGATGCTCCCAAGACACACTCCGACAAGGCGGGCGGCTTTATGTTTGTGCGATTCAACCTATAAATGGGTTCTGGTTAAACCGCTGCCAACGTTCTTTTTAGCTGTAACAAATATGAGATTCAACCGATGCATGTGTTCTGGTTAAACCACTGCCAACGTTCTTTTGGCTGTAACAAATATGAGATTCAACCTGTACATGTGTTCTGGTTAAACCGCTGCCAACGTTCTTTTTAGCTGTAACAAATACTGTCTCCAGGGAAGCAGAAATTGGTTATCGCAAAAAAAACGCGTGCAAGTGTGTACACCCCCGAAAAAGCGGGCGTGGCAACCTTCTGCCAGCTCCTGAGGCTGGGCCCCACTGTGCGCACGGGTAAGGGAGGAGGGGGTGGAGCGGCGAAATGGGGGGTGGACGGTGCTGCGGGCCCGTGGTCCTTTTGGCATGCACTTTCCATGCAGGGAGGGGGGGAACACTCTTCGCGAGACTTTCCGCCTTCTTGCGTGGAAAAGCGACCCGCGCCCGAACGGTGGTGGAGGACAGACTTGGGATCTACCCAGCAAATCTTTGAAACAAGAGTGAACGAAGTGAGAGAGAGAGAGAGTGTGTGGGTGTCGGTAGGAGAACTTGTCGTATGGCAACGTGTGAAGGTGCTCTCGCTCGGGCTGGATGGCCCGCAGGATCCACGATACAAGGAACACACCCGATGCATGCGGTGGGTGTGCCGCGAGAAATACTCGAGGGACTGCCTTGTGCTCATTTCGAAGGAGGCTAGAGGGGGAGAAAAACAATACAACTGCAAAGTGGGTCTTTTTTGTTGAACGCTTACGCCCGCCCACTAAACCCACATTTACCTGTGTTTCGTGTGGGCTACAGCACATTTCCCTCCTTTGATCTATCGCAACTGGCAGTCTCCTCAAGCATTTCCTAAAACATCCTCTGTAACTCAGGCTGCCGACTGATGCTGGACACCACCGCGTGGCACACAGCATCTTCTGGGCGGTTTCGAGGAACCCCCTCTTTCGGGCGACATATCTTTTTCACGCCAAAAAATAGCCTGAAACGAGCTGGTCCACACTGGTTGTGATTACGGCACGTCTAAAAAGGATCGATGTTTGCTCTCTGTGGATGAGCGAAGTTGATATTGAGCCGGTCCATCCCCTCTTGATAGACCGTGATAGACCGAAGAATACAGCACCGGGCAATTCGATGCAGCTCTAGGGACTAGGGATGGACCTGATAGACCGTGGTGGACCGTGATTCACTGTGATAAACAGCGGCAGGCACTTCGATGCAGTTTCAAGAGATAGTTACGGACCAGCTCAGATATGCCGAAAACCGCTCCCAAGGTGCCCTAACTCGACCTGTTTTGAAACCATAAAACTTGAGTTTGCTCCACGCTTCCCCCAAAAAGGCTTTTTGCACCCTGGACAACCCCCCTCCTCCCTCCGTCCGTAAGGGGTAATGAACGAGTTTCTTTTCTTTCGTTGGCGAGCAACCCAGGGAGGGTTCAGTTAGGAGGGGGTGTTTCTTTATTTCCAGGGCCATATAACCCCGGTTTTAGAACCCCCGGACCCGCCGTTTAACTGAAGCCCCCCTGGGGGGGCACCTCTGCGCGGGGCGGCGGCTTTCAAGCTGCGACGCGTGCGGCGAGCCTGTCGAAGATTCGGACGAAGTGGTCGGGCTCCTGCGCGCCCGAAGCGACGGCGGGGCTGTCCTGCGGGTTGGCACGGATTTCGAAGTGGGGCACGCCTGAGATGCCCTTCATGTGGTTCTCACGGTCCGCTTGGTCGATCTTGTCGAGATATTCGGACGATTTTAGGAACGCGGACATCTCGGCTTCTGGCAGGCCGACTTCTTTCGCGGCGCCCACCATGTTGTTGAGGTCGCCGATGTTCTGGTTTTCCTGGAAGTACCGGCGGAAGATCACTTCCATCAACTCATTCTGCTTTTTCGCCCCGTGTTTGTCGTACACGTACCAAAGCATGCGGTGTCCCGGGGTAGAGTCACCTATCACGCACCCCTTCTTGTAGTTGAACTCGATGCCCACCTGCCTGCCCCGCTCCGTCATCGGAGACTGCGGGCCGAGCAGATACTCCGCCTTCTCCCTCCCGAACTTCTCCGCGTAGCCCTCGAGCTTGTCGATCCCCTCGGGCGGCACGCCGCGCCGGAGGAAGAACGGGTGCCACACGACTTCGAAGTCCATCTTGTCCTTCCGCTTCGCTATCGCCTGCTCGATGCAGCGTTTCCCGACCCAGCAGAAGGGGCACAGGATGTCAGACGTCACGTCGATGCGGATTAAGGCGCGGCTCATCGTGGGTGTATGTGTGTCTTTCTTGCGGTCTATTCCTTTTTTATCCTGCATGTTGTGAGTTCATAATGAGTCCATCTAAAGTCCATAGAGTCGGTTCATAGTGGGTCTGAAAATTGACAGGAAAATGGCCAAGAATGGGCCTCCATCCGTCCGAAGAAACAAAGGCTGTAGCCCACACGAAACACAGGTAAATCTGGGTTCAGTGGCGGGCGTGAGCCGGTCCGTCCCTATCTCTTGAAACTGCATCGAAGTGCCTGCCGCTGTTTATCACAGTGGAACACGGTCCACCACGGTCTATCAGGTCCATTCCTAGTCCCCAGAGCTGCATCGAATTGCCCGGGGCTGGTTTCGGTCTATCACGGTCTCTCAAGAGGGGATGGACCGGCTCATAAGCATTCAACAAAAAAAAAAAAAGACCCACTATGGTGTGGTCGGTATAGCCAGGGGGAACTACGGGGGAACTACGGGGAACTGACCCTGACCTTGGGGTGTCTTTTTTTTTTTTTTGTAGTGAATTTTTTCAAACGCCACGCACCGGCGCCAAACCGGGAGCTTTGGAGTGAGCAAAACGGTTCCTCTTGCTCGGGCTTTCAACAGAAGGGCCAAGCCTTCTGAAAAATGGAGCCTTCGGGGTGTCGGGGGTGGTGCTTTCGTGACGCCGTGGCATGAAGGATTCGTTGGAATGTAGAGTCGAACGCTATCGTAGGACTCGCAGAAGTCGGTTGGCTCACGCTTGCAGGAACCTAAGTAAAGCTCGCTACCGGGCCCCCTCAACGTTCCCCAAGAGGACTGAAGGAAAAGATCAGTTGCTACCATTGCGTGCTTGTACTGGTCCTTGAAAATAATCGCGTTATCGTGACGGATGGCAGAGGCCTGACCGATCGAGATATCTTGGACAGCCCACAGGTAAAATTGGCAGCACGCAATCAAGAGTCCGGTGATAGACGAAAGGATGTGCTTGAGTCCAACTTGTGTCTGCATGGAAGGGAAGCTGATTAGAAGTTACTTCTTGATAAACTACATGCCCTCACCCGAAGCATGCCATTTAAGGCTAATGTTGTTGTGGGCAAGATCTCTGGAACAGAAGGATGCAGAGCCCGAAGAACCCAAGGCTTTGCCGTGTCCGAAGTCTCCCTCTCACCAGCGAAAGAAGCAAACAAGCCAGAGCCTCTCCTTGCGCGCCATTCCGACACTCCAATCCCTCTTGGGTTTGGGCAAGAAGGTGATCCGCAATCACGTTCAGAAGCCCAGGTGGCGTTTGCATCAGCTCCTCTACTCCTGGGAGAAACCGGAAGCTGTCCGGAGATGGTACCTGCATTCCAACTCGTCCTCTTGGGAAAGGCCAGTCGACGGCTGTATGCAAGTGGGCGGGGGTCTTGGGACTGTGAAGGCGTGACTACCCCACAAGAAGGACTCGCTGTCTCTCTGTTCTGCCCCTGCCGCCATAGCCATCTTATCCTCGGCCAAGCACCAGTTTCTCCTCCTGCAACGCAACCTTGCCTTCGGCATGGCCATTATGACTGTCATTCTGGTTATCAACCTTACTCCTCGCGCGGGTTGCCGTCTTCGACCGCGACCGCCTAATACAAATAATCTGTGGCGATTTGCGGTGTCGCGGTTATCTCTTAGTACGTGATGTGTCATGCTTTCGCCTCTTTAGCTCGACTTGATCGTCGCGCTCAAGCGCGCGTTTGGTGCCTCGCTTCTTCTTCGATTGCTCGTCCAGGTTCATCGGTTGCTGCACCGGCGCTTTCACACGCCGCACTTCACTTTCTGGTGCTCGTGGCACACCCGCTCACTCCACTTTTCGTGTTCCGTAGCGTTGAACACCGCCCATCTCGCCGCACGCTCCGCCCTTTTGGGAAAAGATCCATCCCCCACCCTCGCCGCTGAACTCGTGCCGTCGTCAGCTGTGTCTCGAGCACTTCCATCGTCTCCGAACCACCACCTCGTACCCCGTGAGGCACGGCGGGGCTCCCACCGTTTTCAGCGACCCTATCTTCTTCAGTTGGCAGAAGCGGTCCGTCGCCGTTTCGCTCCAGCGCATCCCCGACGGTTTTTAAAAGTTTTGAGAGTACCCTCGCACGCATGCTCAACGGTGTCCCGTCCGTCGTCGCTCCGACACTGCCCGGAAGATCCAGTTTAGTGCACACTTCAAAGTCGACGGCGAGCTTCGCCATCGAGACGTCACCCGCCACCGACCAGCACATCCCATCCAGCTCCCGGAACCACCTCTCCTCCGACCGCCGCGAAGGTCTCCGGTCCCGCGATCGCTTCGAAACCCGGCCGGCGCGCTCTGATAGAACATTTCCTGCTCTCCTTACCGCAGCTGATCCTGTCACTACCTGTCAAACCGTGACTCCCAGTCTGTCCTTCCTTCTCATCCTATTCCTTCCTCTTCGGGGCACGCATAGCACATGGCCGCTCTGCGCAAGGTGGGGCCGTAATACTGCACCTTTGTAGCTCTTCCGCCCAGGGCCGACTGCAGAAAGTGGTCGCCACAAAGGAATTACCCCCCGAAAATCACCGATTTTGGCCTGGACCAGGTGGCTTGTCTCCTGGGTCTTTGATCTTGATACGCTCGAATTACCTGAAATTGTCCTTATTTTGTGACGAAAAAGTGCAAAGTAGCTTAGAAATGCTCTCCAGGACCCAAGGCTGCATCCCTGAAGCACTCAGCAAAAAAACAAGAAACGAAAAAAAAAAGACACCCCCCCCCCCCATGTTGAACTACGGGGGAACTACGGGGAACTGGCCCACCGACCACACCACACTAAGTGACTTTGTAGTTGTATCGTTTTCCCCCTCTCGCCTCCTTCGAAGTAAGCACAAGGCAGCCCCTCGAGTATTTTTTGTACCTACCCTACCCCGTGTAATGGAGAGACTTTTGGGGCTGAGGGCGGGGTCTCAACTACACGCGTGGGCATGTGCCAATGGGAGCACCACTGGATTGACACACTGCACGAAATGTGTCCGGGCTCGCTTTGTTCGGTACAGGTGTCACAGAGAAATACATTAGCGCTTGAACTTGGGACACTTGTGGGAAAATTACGAAAATAGGTGTCTCAATTACACGGGGGGGGGGAGGTACTAGCATGAACCCCACACTGAGATGCCGCCTTTGCGAAAAGGTACACGTCATCCGAATGCTGACACGGCTTGACAATTTCTAAATCAAGCGAGTGAGAGACACCGCCATGGGCATCAGTTACAAACTTGGCTAGCCGTAGTCACCGTGTGTAATTATGTCGACATCCCTTTACACTACCCGACTCCCAGCTTCAATGGTCAACCTGGGCTGATGACTCTGGCTTTGAAAACGTTGAGTCCTCCTTGCGGCTTCGCTAGCTGCACGCCGCAAGACAACATTGCTCGTAGCGGCAAAAGAAGCGAACGGTGCGTCGAGCTTTGCGCACGGCGGAACTGCTACCGAGGCCAACGGAAGGCGGGAGAGGGTGCGGGGATAGGCTAGCGGAAACGAAAGCAAATGGACACGGGAAAAAGAACGCAAGTCATGCGGCGACGTTTGACGGCCAAAAAAGACAGGCGCTTCGTTTTGTTTGTGCGTGCCGGGTGATCGGTTTCCCCACTTGTATTTACCCTGTGTGAATTCAGGTACGCAATTCTGATCAACCACCAAAACACGCTGCTTACGTCTTTTTAGCCTGCACAATACATTGAAGGGCAACCCGCAAGATTGTTAGTAAATTACGCGAGAGCGTACGACTTGACGCCGTGGTCATGTCGTACTTAATCACATTTCTCCCATCCCCTCCCCAACGACAGCAAGTGGCAGACTGGCCCACCCGAGGACAGTGACTAAAATAACGGCCAAGAAAACGCGTTTGGCACGATTTGCCAAACGGCAAACGTTTGCCGTTTGGCAAACGTCTGGCATTTGGCTGACATTGCCCTACAGTCAGGAAACACAAGGATGCAAATTCTGTGAGGCAGGATCTGTATTACACCGGTTCGTCATTTTCGCATGCTGAAGTTGTCATCGTGGTAGGTGTCGAACGGTCGAACCCCCCAGGCCTGCCTGCAGCAAGTGACTGATGCGGGATGACAGACACTTCTACTTGCCTGCTACGCTATAGACGTTTCTCAAGGGCTTGCGACGTTTTTTTGAACACTGCCTGAGGGTAGTTGGATCCGCACGGCAGGCGTCACTACCGGCGGGGGAAGTTGATTTTGAGGCAGTCTCCTCAAGCATTTCCTACAAAGCAGGTGCTTTGTATAAATACGACTTGCTGGCACTCGCTAATGCCGTAGGAACGACGCGACCGAATGTTGGTGGTTGGAAGTTGCGGCAGTGCATACAGTTTGGCTGCAAACACGTTGTCTGAGGACAGCGTATATTTGTGGGCTCGGCACCCGGGAACAAGGGGGGGTGGCACAGACGTGCAGTGCCCCATCACCACCGTAGGGGAATGATGCGACCGATTTCTACTGGTTGGGGGTGGTGGCGGTGCTGCGAAGTGGGGCTGCGAAGCAAGTTGGCTGATACAAGATATGGCAGCGCGCATGTGTGTGGACCGGGCACGTGAGAAGACTGGTCAACATTCAATGTGCAGTGAAAGGGTCGTCACCGAAGGAACCTCGCGACCGACCCTTGGTCATAGTGCGTTGCTCAGGGTAGTCGAAGGCCTGACAATCACACTAATGCGACAAATTTACGACTCTTGGTGGTTGGAAGTGGCGGAGTACGCGGCTGGGCTGCAAAAACACGCGGCACAAAACGTTGTTCCCGACACTTTGATACCCAGCTCCCACCACATGATGGGAATGTGCAACGATCATCGAACTAGTCGACTTGCCATCGCTACCGTAGGAACGACGCTACCGTCTTTTGTAGCGTTATTTGTGGATTAGAAGGTCGGTATTTTAAAGTCTCCGGTTGACCGTAGAGGCTTGGGTATGGCGGGGGTTTGAGAAAAGTAAAAGAGTGCGACTCGTTTCGGGTGTTGTGTCACTCCGTTGTGAAACCTTGTGAAGTCCCCTAACGCGTTTAGAGGGTGCTTGGGTTTGGGTAGGGTGTGGTCGTTCTGCTGCGGCGTGAAAAGCCAGGAAGTTTCGACGCTAATCTTCGACTCTTGACTAAGTTCACCGGGTTGCGTGCTCGTCAGGAAGATTCCGGTGCCTGGCTTTTCTTCTGGGTGGTTTCGTGTTGATCGGCGGCTGTTTTGGTGGTTGGAAGTCTCCCGAAAAGCTGAGTTGTTCGGGCGGCTTTATTTTGCAGGCTCGTGTCTTTTTACGGCATGGAGTGGCTTCGGGATTTGTATCTTCATTGGCACAAGTAGTGCAGGCTAGTGGTCTAGCTTGGTTTGCCGGTTTACCTTTCTTAGCAAGCATACGAGTGCAAGGTTTGTGGGCAGCAACGCGGCCGGTCCAAATAAGCCCGAGGCAAAGTTCGGCCCCATTCCTACTAGGAACGACGCGACCGACTTCTGGTGGCTGGAAGTGGTGCGCAGTGCACAGTTGGGCTGCAAGCCACGTTGTGCGACGGCAATGGCACAGATGGGCAGCGAACGGACACTTGCCCGCATGCCTACCGCTGGAACCGACGACCGACTTCTGGTGGCTGGAAGTGGTGCGCAGTGCACAGTTGGGCTGCAAGCCACGTTGTGCGACGGCAATGGCACAGATGGGCAGCGAACGGACACTTGCCCGCATGCCTACCGCTGGAACCGACGACCGACTTCTGGTGGCTGGAAGTGGTGCGCAGTGCACAGTTGGGCTGCAAGCCACGTTGTGCGACGGCAATGGCACAGATGGGCAGCGAACGGACACTTGCCCGCATGCCTACCGCTGGAACCGACGACCGACTTCTGGTGGCTGGAAGTGGTGCGCAGTGCACAGTTGGGCTGCAAGCCACGTTGTGCGACGGCAATGGCACAGATGGGCAGCGAACGGACACTTGCCCGCATGCCTACCGCTGGAACCGACGACCGACTTCTGGTGGCTGGAAGTGGTGCGCAGTGCACAGTTGGGCTGCAAGCCACGTTGTGCGACGGCAATGGCACAGATGGGCAGCGAACGGACACTTGCCCGCATGCCTACCGCAGGAACCGACGACCGACTTCTGCGGTCCGGCGCGCGAACCGACGCAAAACGCGAAGAAACGAGCGAGGGGTCATCCAACGATGGCTCCGGCCGGGAGGCCACAATGACACCCACTCGTAGGCCGCCCCCGCGGCGGCGCAACAAACGCGTTCCATCTGCTGTGACGTAGACACGGAGTGTGCATAGTGCGTTGCTCAGGGTAGTCGAAGGCCTGACAATCACACCAATGCAACGACTTCTGGTGGTTGGAAGTGGTGCGCAGTGCACAGTTGGGCTGCAAACCACGTTATGCGACGGCAATGGCACAGATGGGCAGCGAACGGACACTTGCCCGCATGCCTACCGCAGGAACCGACGACCGACTTCCTTTTTTCTGCGGTCCGGCGCGCGAACCGACGCAAAACGCGAAGAAACGAGCGAGGGGTCATCCAACGATGGCTCCGGCCGGGAGGCCACAATGACACCCACTCGTAGGCCGCCCCCGCGGCGGCGCAACAAACGCGTTCCATCTGCTGTGACGTAGACACGGAGTGTGCATAGTGCGTTGCTCAGGGTAGTCGAAGGCCTGACAATCACACCAATGCAACGACTTCTGGTGGTTGGAAGTGGTGCGCAGTGCACAGCTAGGCTGCAAACCACGTTATGCGACGGCAATGGCGCAGATGGGCAGCAAACGGACACTTGCCCCCACATGCCTACCGCAGGAACGACGCGACCGACTTCTGGTGGTTGGAAGTGGTGGCGGCGCGCAGCTGTGCGTGGACGAGCTCCCAGGAGTTGTCGACGGGGGGCGCCTGGGCGAAGGCAGGGGACCCCGGGTACTGCGACAGAGCCACCGGCGGCATGCCGCTGGGCGCCTGCTGGGAGAAGGCGGCGTGCGCGTAGTCCGCGTATTGCTGCTGCTGCTGCTGCTGCTGCTGCTGCTGCTGCATTGATTGGTACTGAGGGTTGTACGGCTGCTGCTGCAGCTGCTGCGGCTGCTGCGGCTGGGAGAACGAGATTTGGCTGACCTTCGGCGTGACTTCGCTCTTCCGGCGGCGCAGGGTCGGCGGCGGCATGGCGGGCGGTTGCGGGTTTGCATACGGGTGGCCGGGCTGGGCGCGCTTTCTGCGTTCGGTGCTTAGTTGAGTTGGAATCGAGTGTCTCCGACCGGGTCTATACGCAACGCACTGAGGAGCCTTGTTGTTCCGAGGGTTTGAGCCTTATGGCCGATTCTGTCGATTCATCGTGGGAATGCTAAGCGCGTAACGAACACTCACGAGGAAGGTAGTGTTGGGCACCGGATTCCAAAGGAATCGAACAACACAAGTTCGGCTCTCTCGGGGGGAGGGGCAGCGCTCTTGTTAAGGATCAGCCACTTTGGCCGGATGGCCGGATAAACCAGACCCCCCCCCCCCCCCCCTCTACAGTGCAGTTGCCTTGGAGGCTGGGTGGTCAAATTCTCCAAGGTGAAATGGTCAAAATTCCCTGCCAAAAGTGGGCCCACAAAATTTTTCCAAAGTGTGGTATTTGGGGTATTTGGGGCAAAAAAAAAATTTTTTTTTTCTGACCGCCCACCGTGGTGGCCACCTTAGAGGGTGACAGGTAGCGTCTCCCCCCTCACACAGTGAAAATAGCCTATGAGGGGGGGGGGTGTGGCATTGTACCATATATATGCGGTTTAGCGGCAGAGTCACGAGTATCGGAGCTACCCCACTGTTTCTGCGCCTGCTACGCACGCTCATCTTGCCACATTTAACGTAAAAAGATGTGCCTTACGGAGAACGAGAGGACCCGAAACTGTGGGAGAACAAGAGGCGAACCCCCCAGGTGTAGAAGAATACTCGACGCATCTGCTTTGACTCCGATGGACGGGAGAAAATATAGAGGTAGAGGAGAAATACAATACAAACACAATCTGATTTGTTCTTTGCTTACACCACCGCGTGTTGTATTCAGGATTTTTAACCTGCTGTGTTTGTGTGATGTGTCGTGTTGGGGTGGACCCGCATGACCTCACGACCGTTCGATAACACGTGGTTCGGTAGCTACAGCACTTGGAATCCCTTCGGTTCTTTGTCTGGCAGTTATTGCCAAGCATTTCCTTCCAAGCTGGCGCTGATGTATAAAAAAAAAGGATGAATCTCCCATGAGTTCTCGACGTTGGTCAAATTGAATGGAATGGAATGACTGGTTGAATCATCCCCCAGCGCTTGCAGAAGGCTTTCCGCATTCGGAACACTTTAAGAGTTCCATTCCGAGTAGCGGTTCCCGGACGGGCACTTCTTCGCCGGCGAACTTTTCCGTTTCATGTGCAACGGTTCACAAATGGATTTTGTTCTGAAGTTTGTATGGATTTTGTTCTGAGGTTTGTGTGTAAACACAAAAGGTTTCGTATGGGCCATACTACGGTGCTTTCTTTTGATTGTGGCGCACTAGCGGAACATACGGTAAGTTTCATGTAGAAATGTTTTGATCAACATGGCATTCGTTGAACGCAGCGCCTGATCGTTTTTACGCAAAGCCGGATTCAGGCAAGTGAAAACGCCACGGTTTGCGGCGGCGAGCCCACAACATTTCGTGTTGGTAAAGAGTCGACTTACTATGGAGGTCCAATCTTCCTAAGTTTCTAGCGTTTATTGTGGTTTAGAGACTCGGTGTTTTAGGGTCTCCGGTTGTTGTGTTATTCGACCCCCCCCCCCCTTGAGGTATGACCTTACACTTTAACTACGGCTAGCCAAGTTTGTAAGTGTTGTTTTCATAAAAGTGGGGGCGTCGTTGTATATTGTTCTGGCGGGGGGGTAACCCCCCCCCGAGATAGCCGCTGAAGGGAAAAAGGCTAGCCCAGGAGGTCACGGGGGACGGAGGGCGGGAACCCAGGTCCCCTGGACCTCGCGCTGAACGCGGACACGAAAAAAGACAGGCGCTTCGTTTTGTTTCGTGCGTGCCCGGTGATCGTTTTCCCACTTGTATTTACCCTGTGCATATTCAGGTACCTACCCCTAGTGTCGCCTACCTAAAGGCACCTTTTCCTAAAAGGCGACACTAACACGGGAAGCCGTTGGTGAGGATGAGACATTCTTCATGCAAATACAGGAGGCCCTATTGAGAACCGTCTTCCCGTGTTAGTGTCGCCTCGCGTTTTCAGGCAAAAAGGCGTCTTGCCCCTACGCAATGTAAGTGATAGGTTTACCCTGGATGGTTTGATTTCTAGCGTTATTTGTGGATTAGAAGGTCGGTATTTTAAAGTCTCCGGTTGACCGTAGAGGCTTGAGTATGGCGGGGGCTTGAGAAAAGTGAGAGGGTGCAGCTCGTTTCGGGTGTTGTGTCACTCCGTTGTGAAACCTTGTGAAGTCCCTAACGCGTTTAGGGGGTGCTTGGGATTGGGTAGGGTGTGGTCGTTCTGCTACGGCGTGAAAAGCCAGGCAGTTTCGACGCCAATCTTCGACTCTTGATTAAGTTCACCGGGTTGCGTGCTCGTCAGGAAGATCCCGGTGCCTGGCTTTTCTTCTGGGTGGTTTCGTGTTGATCGGCGGCTGTGTGTTACGAGGCACGGATTAGGGGATGAAAAAAGGAAAAAGAAATGGGGGAGAAAAAGAAGGGGGGGAGAGGGGAAGTTGGGGTTTCGGCAGTCATTGCACCAAGAAGTATCCCGCAGACTTTACGTCAGCGAACACAAGGCGCAGACAGACCAGTAAGCAGAATTCCCTCTGCAATCATAGGTATTCATAGGTTAAATATATAACTAAATGAGTAGACCCCCCCCTTTTACCGAAAGAAAAAGCACACCCGATGGGACCACCCCCGTGCACCGGAGCGAGGTCGTGATTCAGAATGAACTGCATGCAGGCGGCGGCCCACGGCCCGCCCCACCCACCGGGTGGGGGTGTCTAATCAAGGAGCTAATGGTGCACCGGCGGCCGAATGCCCGTTTTGGCAAGCACGGGATCTCCAGCTCGGCGGGACCGTTCGTTGTCTTTCGTACTGCCGACGGTACGACCGAGGTTCGATGTGCAGTCGGGGGGCGCCTGTCGACTTTTCGACTTTTTTTTCTTTTGCTATCCTTGTTGTTGGGCGGTGGTTCTGCGGTTCGTTCTCTTTTTCCTTTGTGCTGCCGACGCTACCCAAAAGGAGGGCGGGAGCGGGGGCCAGTTAAGATCCGGTTACCTTCGATCTTGGGTGCTTTTTCTTAAAGGCGACCAAGACGATAGAAGACTTCAGCTTCCAAGATCCTCCGACTGATGCAGCTTTGACTACGACAGGTCTGATCACCGATGGCCACTGGATCACCATCACGATGCAAGTGCAAAGGACTTCCCAGCCTCTTCAAGATACCCGGAAGGATCGCAAACTCGTTTGATGCGTATCTGTGGGGCGCGTGCAGCCTCGGACATTTTGGAGCACCACAGACGTGCTCGGTGACATTCTTGTCTGCACTGGAGCAAACTGGACCCCGCGACGATGCCTGGAGCTGGCACATTCGTTCCCAGGAACCTCGTTCTGACTGCTTCCGAGATCCTGAGACGGCGATTGATGTAGCAGTTTGACTACGACGCACTGTCGCGTTTTCGAATGATGGATTACCATCACGACGCAAGTTCAAAAGATTTCCCCTCCTCTTCAAGACGGGTAGGCAGCCGGAAGACTCTCAAACTCGTTTAATGCGTTTCTTTCATTTCAAATCAGTGCGCACGCGGCCTAGGACACTCAGGAGCATCACAGACCTGCTATTGGCTCGGAGACATTCTTGTCTGCACACCCGCCCCTTGTGGATCCCGCGCAACGATGCCGTTTAGAACAGAAAGAAAAAGCAAACAAAAGAACCGCTAAGCACCTCGCTTTTGATTGATTTCCGGGGTCCGGTGAGCGGCGGTAGTCTGCCGAGGGCTAACTACCGCCGGCGTCTCTCTTTCTATGTGTGGGCAAACCCCACGTGATGGCAAGCAAGAGATATCAAGAAAACGATGAGTGAGGGGGTGTTTGCCCGAGCGGTCGGTGTCAACTTCTTGCCCTCAGTGAAGGTGGGGGTGGGTTTGGGGGATTGCGAGGACGTGCTTGGAATGGTATGTGCTCAACATCGCACCGTGTCTTATCTGCACCGTGTTTCGGTCCTTCGAGCCACGGACCCATAAAACCCATCATCAGCACGGAACTTGAGTGTCTGCAGACAGGACAGCAGTCTGGTCGGTGTCGATTTCTTGTCCTCGGTGGGAGGGGGGGAAATTTGGGGATTGCAAGAACGTGCTTGGAATGGTATGTGCTCAACATCGCACCGTGTCTTATCTGCACCGCCTTCGAGCTACGGACCCATAGGACCATCATCAGCACGAAACTTGAGTGTCTGCAGACAGGACAGCGGTGTGAGTCTGGTCGGTGTCGATTTCTTGTCCCCAGTGAGAAGTTGGGAAGATTTTGGGGGATTGCAAGAACGTGCTTGGAATGGTATGTGCTCAACATCGCACCGTGTCTTTTCTGCGCCGTGTTTCGGTCCTTCGAGCTACAGACTCATAGGACCATCGTCAGCACGGAACTTGAGTGTCTGCAGACAGGACAGCGGTGTGAGTCTGCTTGGTGTCGATTTATTGTCCCCAGTGAGAAGCTGGGAAGATTTTGGGGGATTGCAAGAACGTGCTTGATGTACTCAACATCGCACCGTGTGTGTCTTATCTGCACCGTGTGTCGGTCTCCGCAGCCACGGGCCCATAAGACCATCATCAGCGCGGAACCTGATAGAGCTTCAGACAGGATAGCGGTGCGAGTAGTGTGTCAGGCGGCTGTTCGTTGCTCGTCACTGCCAGGGCCCCCCGTGCGAGTCGCGAGAGGAGACCCCGCCACGCTGCACGGCTTGGACGCGCCAATCGGAGCGAATGCGTCGAATTCGCTGGTTGCGTGGTGGCTGCGATCCGCTGCGATTTCAGCGTGCTCCGGACGCGGTGCTTCCGCTGCGGGACCGCGTTTGCGAGTCGCGAGAGGAGTCCCCGCCACGCTGCACGGCTTGGACGCGCCAATCGGAGCGAATGCGTCGAATTCGCTGGTTGCGTGGTGGCTGCGATCCGCTGCGATTTCAGCGTGCTCCGGACGCGGTGCTTCCGCTGCGGGACCGCGTTTGCGAGTCGCGAGAGGAGTCCCCGCCACGCTGCACGGCTTGGACGCGCCAATCGGAGCGAATGCGTCGAATTCGCTGGTTGCGTGGTGGCTGCGATCCGCTGCGATTTCAGCGTGCTCCGGACGCGGTGCTTCCGCTGCGGGACCGCGTTTGCGAGTCGCGAGAGGAGTCCCCGCCACGCTGCACGCGCTGGACGCGCCAATCGGAGCGAATGCGTCGAATTCGCTGAGAGAGCACACACCCCGGACTCCCACTCCGGATTGCGGGAGTGGTTTTGCGGTCGTTTGTGCGGTCAGCCTCACTCCCTCAATGCGGGAGTGGGACCCCCTCAATGAGGGAGTGGGACCCCCTCAATGAGGGAGTGGCACTCCCTCAATGCGGGAGTGGGACCCCCTCAATGCGGGAGTGGCCACTCCCGCACTTTTTCACTCCCGCATTGACTTAGTAGAAAGCTGCTGACCGGGAGGTTTTGGCATCGTCTCAGTTAAAAAACTCGAAGGGGTCGCCGCTGAACCCAGCATCACACTTTCACTTTAGCATACGGTAGGAACTGGAGCAATCAGTTAAAAAACTCGAAGGGGTCGCCGCTGAGCCCAGCATCACTTTCACTTTAGCATACGGTAGGAACTGGAGCAAAGCGCATGGCAGGATGAGCGCACCACCCGAGCCTACAACAGGAGAACTCGGGCGAGTTGAGGCGGGTCTTCGAAATGCTGATTTCCAGCTGCCGATTCCCTGCGTTTCCTCTGGTGGGCTGCAGCACATCCCCCTTCGAGATTTGGACTCGCATCGCTGTGTGTGAGCCGGTCCGTCCCTATCTCTCACACACAGACTGCATCCCAGAGCCGTTGGTGATCCCGCCCACGCCTGTCGTCTTCATTCACAAGTGCCAGAACGCTCTGCAATTGCTGTCATCGTGATGTCTTGTCGCTAATACTCTGACCGCGGTACGTTTTTCCTGCTCAAAGGCTCGATACACCAAAGATTGTCGGGAACCAAAATGGGGGATCATCATGGGGTTTTCAAATTTCACTAAGTACGTCAGACCCCTTGTTTTTAGTACGAAACGTGTTAATTAAGAAACACTTTGGCCAAAAAAGTAGCTAAGAAACATTTACACGTTTCGTATTAAACCCGTTTACGGTAGTCCCCAAAAATCGGCAAAAATGGCCGAAAATGGCCAAAATCTGGAAAAATCTGGAAAAAATCGGCAAAAATGGCCCTGGAAAAATCTGGAAAAATCGGCAAAAATGGGCAAAAATGGGCAAAAATGGGCAAAAATGGGCAAAAATGGGCAAAAATGGGCAAAAATGGGCAAAAATGGGCAAAAATGGGCAAAAATGGGCAAAAATGGCCAAAATCTGGAAAAATCGGCAAAACTGGGCAAAAATGGCCAAAATCTGCAAAAATCTGCAAAAATCTGGAAAAAATGAAAACTTCCAAAATTTGCTCAAAATCTGCTAAGTGCATTTCCCTGACAAAAGTCAAGGTAACAATTTCCAAGTGGGGCTAGTCCCCTAAGGGCACATTTCACATTGGGACTAGTCCCCTAAGGCACGTTACCCTAAAAAAAAAAACACGAGCGGGTGAGTGTCGGTGCACACGGGGAACCCTGGTGTTCGGGCCAGGAACTTTCTGGTCAACTGCTTGCGTTGACATGGGGGATTGCAAGGACGTGCTTGGAATGGATGTGTGATCCAACACCGCACGGTCTTTGGACACAGAAGGCGATCATCAGCGCGGAACCTGAGTGTCGGCAGTCAGGACAGCGGTGTGAGTCTGGTCGGGGCTCGTCACAGCCAGGACCACCCGTGCTACCAGAGCACAGGCGAATCAGTCGCGGGGAGGAGGCCCCTACAACCGTGTCGGAGCAATCAATTGCAAAACTCGGGGTCCCCGCCCTGATTGTGACTGCGACTCGCTGGGCGGCACTGACTTGTCTTATTTTGCGGTGGCAATCTGCGAAGTAAACTCCGCAGGGTGGACGTGGGCAACCTTGGGGTATTTTCTCTTCCCCGACGACCAGCAAATGTACTACTTGAGGGAGGGAGGGGTTGGCTGATTCTTTTCGGCGGGCGTCTTCTACCGCCGGCAGTTGCTTGAGTCCGTTCGTTTCATTTCTTTCTTTCTCGGGGGGTACCAGGGAAAGCCTGCTACACGGGAGCCAAGCTTCACGTGTTCGGCGGTACTGCAGAGCCACGGGCCGATTTCCCGAAGTAAAGCATCAACGATTGGTGCACCTGTTGAGGCGCTGAACACAAGCTCGTCGAGACGGTCAGCCGCAGGGCAGAGCGGACGGGGGGTTGTGGCACTGTGCTGCCTCCGACTCAAGCTTTGCAAGCTGTGGTTGACTGTCACGTTCCTGGACCAGGAGCGGCCTTTTTCTTTTTCTTTTTCTTTCTTCCTCTTCTTTCTCGGGGACTTTGTGTCTCGTGCTGGCTGCAACACATTCCCCCTTCGAGCTTTGGACTCCCGTTGCGGTAGTGGGGAGTCACCGGCACGAGACCAATTTGGAATTTCGTAACTGCCTCCTACGAGTATTTCATACAGAGCAGGTGTTTTTTTAGGGTTAAAGTTCGCTTGAAATTCCCGGTGGGGGTTTACGTGTGACCGGTGCTATATGGGTTCTAGCGTTATTTGTGGATTAGAAGGTCGGTATTTTAAAGTCTCCGGTTGACCGTAGAGGCTTGGGTATGGCGGGGGGTTGAGAAAAGTAAAAGAGTGCGACTCGTTTCGGGTGTTGTGTCACTCCGTTGTGAAACCTTGTGAAGTCCCCTAACGCGTTTAGAGGGTGCTTGGGTTTGGGTAGGGTGTGGTCGTTCTGCTGCGGCGTGAAAAGCCAGGAAGTTTCGACGCTAATCTTCGACTCTTGATTAAGTTCACCGGGTTGCGTGCTCGTCAGGAAGATCCCGGTGCCTGGCTTTTCTTCTGGGTGGTTTCGTGTTGATCGGCGGCTGTGTGTTACGAGGCACGGATTAGGGGATGAAAAAAGGAAAAAGAAATGGGGGAGAAAAAGAAGGGGGGGAGAGGGGGAGAGGGGAAGTTGGGGTTTTGAGGGTTGTCCTCGGGGTACGGGGGGGGGTGGTTGGAGGGTTTGAGTGACAGAGGTTACGCTTGCGCTGTTCGCATGAAGGCTCGTTGGCTCGAAGAAGTGGAAGTAGCGTTGGTTATTGTTCGATGTTATTCTTACAGTCGTAAGATGTGATAAAAAAATTTTTTTAAAAAAACCTCATTTGACTGTTTGTTGTCCTCCACAGTCGGGGTTCTCTAGCTGCACGAGGCAGCCGTGGATGATGAAATTAAGTTCCTCGCTTACTTTGCTTATTCTTTTTCGTAGCCTTGAGCGTGTGCGATACCGCTGGGTTTCTCTTGCATTTTGAGATATGGTGGCGTAGACTTTTGAAGCGCGCTTTCCCTGCGGTCCGTCCGTCGTTGTTGCAGTATGGGCATTTGCGTTTTCCGAGGGCTTTCTGTGCCGCCTTTCGTACTGGGCTTGTTGCTAGAGTCATCTCTTTGCAGTGAAGCATGTGTGTACGGAGGCCTTTGGCGCCTTTGAACTTGTTGCCTGCGTCCGTGGTAGTTGCTTTGCAGGCTGGGCATGCCCAAATCAGCGTTCCTTCATGCTGTGTTGTTTCTTCGGATGAGGTCTCGTCGTCTGAGGTAGGGGTGTCCCCTCGCAATTCTTCGAGCAGTTCGAGTGTTTGTGTAGGGTCTGTGTCGGTGGTGTCTTCTTTCGTGTACAGGAACATGTACGTGGCGTTGTCTGTGTACGTAGGTTCCCGGGAGTGTGAGGTGGTTTCGTTGTTGTAATGTGTCCAGTTTTGGTCTGTGAAAGGGGTGCGGTTACGTTTGTGGATGGTGTAGTGGCCGGCGTTCTCTCTTCCTGTGTGTGTTATAACGGCTTGGAGTTCGTATTTGTGTTCGTGGTCCGGAATGTTGAGGGTGGGATCAGCTGCCACCGGGGTTCGATTTTCGTTTGCGAACTCGTTCCGTCTAAGACACAGTAGTAATGTGTCTTGTGCTGCTCGGATACTGGTTTGCGTTTCTGCTGTCTTTGTCTTTTTGCACTTGTCACATCTGTAATCTTTGGGGGTGCTTTTCTTGCAGAAACTGTCCAGACATCCTTGAGCGGTGCTGGCCTGTATTGCGAGGATTGTCATGCTGTAGGGTTGATCTTCTGTTTTGATGTAGCCGCAGTTGTTGCAATGGATTGTTGTCGTCTGTAGGTGTAATAATTCGTTGAAGGCGTCGCTGCAGTTTGGTTGGCACGTGCGGTGTTCTTCGTTTTCGTTCGCTATCGCAGCGAGTAGTTGAAGTAAGGCTTCTTCTAGGTCGTGTTGTTCTCCGTCGCCGAGGTGTGTGCCCATGTGCTCGAAGAGCCTTTGGACGACGTTTTGGGTTTTCCTGCCGCTTATCCATTCGTTCACGTCTTGTGTGCATGGGCCTGTTTGGTGTTGTGGACAGTCGTTGTACTTGCGTATTTGATTTGACAAGTGTGTCGCTGCTATGAGGTTTAGCGACGCTTGCAGGAAGCAAGAGTTTCTTGTCGTGTATTTGTGAAGTTGCTGTGGGTGTTTCCGCTTCGTTTTGGCTGCTACTGCTGCGGCGATGGTGATGGTTGCAACGAGGCTGGCTACTCGTTCCGTGACGGTTAATTCGGGTGTGGGTTGTGATGGAGAGTCAACGGAGGATGGTGATTCGCTCGGTAAGTGGGCCGGGAAGAAGTTGGTTGGCCTGTGTTTGCCGGCGAACTCCGGTTCGTTGATGCGTGGTTGGCGTTTTTTGTGCCGGGCTACGCAGAATCCAAGGAACGGCTTGAGCTGGCTGTGGAGTCGTGGCAGGTTGCCGAATTCCTCTGTGAGCCATGCGTTCCAGGGTGCGTATAGTACCCGTGGGTTGTGACCTCTGTCGATCATGGCATATACGCTCCTCTGTATTTCTACACGCAGGTCTTGTAGGTGGTTCGTTTGTCGGATTGCTCGTATCAGCGAGCCCTTGAAAATCCCGCTCGCTTGCGCCTTGGGAGCCGTTGTTAAATGGTGGGTATAGCGGGTCCCGTAGTTTTTCGGTTGTATTGTGAGGCGGATGTGCGGTGCGTGGGGAGGATCCGGACGTTCGACGCGTATCCGGACTCCGAGAAATACTACGTCGTCGTGTGCTGTAGTTGTGTTTTTGTACCGCATGTTGTAAAGGTGCTGCGGTGGTGGTGTGGTCCCGAAGTTGAGGAAGTCGTCGATGAAGCGGTAGGTGTGTGCGTGTGCCTTCGCTTCTTCGATCTTTCCTTCATCTACGAGGCTGTCTACGTAGGCTTTCTCGATCCGATAGCAGAAAAGGTTTGCTATATCCGAGCTAGCATTACCGCCCATAGGTATGCCGTCGGTCTGCCTGAGTACTTGATCGCCTTGTGCTATGTAGCTGTTACCGATAATGATTGCAAGTAGTTCTTTGACTGCTTCTCTGGAGTATGCGCGCTTCGTGTCGTTCGTCTGCCGACTGAAGGTGAAGGTTTTCTTGCCTTTCTGTTTCGCTCCACGTGTTAGGTTAGGGTTGCCGTTCTGTTCTTCGAATTCGAAAGCTTCTTCGATCGCTTCGCATACTTCTTCCACTATCTTGTCCTGAGGTAGCCTTGTGTACATGTCCTCGAAGTCGTGTGTAGTTGGGATTTTGTATCGGAGGTTCTCTTAGAGCTAGAAAGTAATAGAGAAATATTATGGCTACGGATTGTATATTAGGCGTACACTTTCGTTATGGGGTATGGCTAGCCTTTTGTGCATTTCCCCCGTGTCATTTTTCAGGTGAGGAACTCTGATCGACCACCAAAACACGCTGCCTACGTCTTTTTAGCCCGCATGCACAATACATTGAAGCGGCAACCCGCAAGATTGTTGGTACTAAAAAAGACTCAAGGCGCCCTGCTTGTGACTCCGACTCCCGTCTTCTATGGGGGAACGGTGGGAGGGGATGGGCAGCTTATTCTAGAGAGAACTCCGCGGTTTTAGAATTTCCAGATAACGCAAGGCCAATCAGGGAGCCTCACAGGGCAGAGGGGAACGCTACGGCGGTGAAGCAACGAAGCTCGATCGCAGTGTCCGGTGAGCCCCCAATACCAAGCGCTAGCGTCCGGCTGCATGGCACAGCCGTATTTGAAACGTGAGACGAGAGGCGCCGGCTCACTCTGTCAAGGGACGATACCACAAAGCGAAACACAGGGCAGAGGGAACCTACGGCGGTGAAGTAACGAAGCTCGCTCGCAGTGAATACCAAGCGCTAGCGTCCGGCTGCATGGCAGCTGTAGTTGAAACGTGAGACGAGAGGCGCCGGCTCACTCTGTCAAGGGACAATACCGCAAAGCGAAACACAGGGCAGAGGGAAACTACGGCGGTGAAGTAACGAAGCTCGCTCGCAGTGTCTGGTGAGCCCCCAATACCAAGCGCTAGCGTCCGGCTGCATGGCACAGCCGTATTAGAAACGTGAGACGAGAGGCGCCGGCTCACTCTGTCAAGGGACAATACCGCAAAGCGAAACACAGGGCAGAGGGAAACTACGGCGGTGAAGTAACGAAGCTCGCTCGCAGTGAATACCAAGCGCTAGCGTCCGGCTGCATGGCAGCTGTAGTTGAAACGTGAGACGAGAGGCGCCGGCGCACTCTGTCAAGGGACAATACCGCAAAGCGAAACACAGGGCAGAGGGAAACTACGGCGGTGAAGTAACGAAGCTCGCTCGCAGTGTCTGGTGAGCCCCCAATACCAAGCGCTAGCGTCCGGCTGCATGGCACAGCCGTATTAGAAACGTGAGACGAGAGGCGCCGGCTCAAAGGACAAGACCAAAGCAGATCACACGAGCAGAAGCCAATCAGGGAGCCTCACCAGGCAGCGGGGAACCTACGGCGGTGACGTAACGAAGCTCGCTCGCAGTGTCTGGTGAGACCCCTCGCCAATACCACCCAACGGCTGTAACACGCACTGCACATTCCTAGCGCTAGCGTCCGGCAGGTGCGCGCATGGCACAGCCGTATTAGAAACGAGAGACGAGAGGCGCCGGCTCAAAGGACAAGACCACACAGCAGATCAGCTCGCTCGCAGTGTCTGGCGAAACCCCTTTGCCAACACCACCCAACGGCTGTAACATGCACTGCGCATTACCAGGCGCTAGCGCCCGGTAGCATGGCACAGCCGTAGTTGAAACGTGAGACGAGAGGCGCCGGCTCACTCTGTCAAGGGACAATACCGCAAAGCGAAACACAGGGCAGAGGGAACTACGGCGGTGAAGTAACGAAGCTCGCTCGCAGTGAATACCAAGCGCTAGCGTCCGGCTGCATGGCAGCTGTAGTTGAAACGTGAGACGAGAGGCGCCGGCTCACTCTGTCAAGGGACAATACCGCAAAGCGAAACACAGGGCAGAGGGAAACTACGGCGGTGAAGTAACGAAGCTCGCTCGCAGTGTCTGGTGAGCCCCCAATACCAAGCGCTAGCGTCCGGCTGCATGGCACAGCCGTATTAGAAACGTGAGACGAGAGGCGCCGGCTCAAAGGACAAGACCAAAGCAGATCAGCTCGCTCGCAGTGTCTGGCGAAACCCCTTTGCCAACACCACCCAACGGCTGTAACATGCACTGCGCATTACCAGGCGCTAGCGCCCGGCAGCATGGCACAGCCGTAGTTGAAACGTGAGACGAGAGGCGCCGGCTCACTCTGTCAAGGGACAATGCCACAAAGCGAAACACAGGGCAGGGGAACTACGGCGGTGAAGTAACGAAGCTCGCTCGCAGTGTCTGGTGAGACCCCTCGCCAATACCACCCAACGGCTGTAACACGCACTGCACATTCCAAGCGCTAGCGTCCAGCAGGAGCGCGCATTGCACAGCCGTATTAGAAACGAGCGACGAGAGGCGCCGGCTCAAAGGACAAGACCACAAAGCAGATCACACGAGCAGGAGCCAATCAGGGAGCCTCGCCAGGCAGCGGGGAACCTACGGCGGTGAAGTAACGAAGCTCAGTCCCTTGCCACCACCCAACGGCTGTATCATGCACTGCACAATATCAGGCGCTAGCGTCCGGCAGGAGCGCGCATGGCACAGCCGGATTTGAAACATGAGACGAGAGGCACTGGCTCACTCTGTCAAAGGACGAAGCACCCGCATACACGGCAGTACCGCCGTATTCAGAGTTAAAGTTCGCTTGAAAACCCAGGATTTTAGAGTCTCCGGGTGCCCTTCGTCGAATGGGTTATTTTTAAAGCTAATACGCTTTTTTAACACCAGCTTCTGAGGCTGGCCTTCACCGTGTACTAGTCCGCCCGGGGAGGGAGGGGTGGTTGATTCCTTTTCGGTGACGTTTTCTACCGCCGGCAGTTGCTTGAGTTCGTTCGTTTTCTCTCTTTCTTGGAGACGAATTTGTGTTTCACCTTTTTTTGCTTGAAACTCCGGGGTTTTAAAGTCTCCGGGTGACCTTCGTCGATATGGGAAGATATCCCTTGTGCGCTGAGTGTCGTATGATGGTATCGTGGTTAATCATATACGGACGAACTACGCCATACGGCGTAGTTAATTCATTAATTCGCGGGTATCTGCAAGACGCCACCCCGGGCCACTTCCATGTGCATTCATTTCAGCGTCGGGGTGCGCATTACAAAGATCTGCCACGATATCTTTCAAACGCGCCCCTCGGTTCCCATTTTTGACCTACGAACCCCTTTTGAGTATGACCCAAGGGTTGGCTTGAAAAGTCCATTTTCCCAAGATTAACACCCCACCCTCCGTCTGTATGTGGTTAAACGAGGTAAGAGGATCGGTGGGTACCTTGGTTGTTGGTCTTTGGTGATTTCGGCCATTTTGTGTGTTGTTATTGTTGTTGTTGGTGTTGCTGGTGTTGCTGTTGTTGTTTTTCTGCGTCTTCTGCTTCGCGCGCTGTGAGTACTGAGTGAGGATGCGAGAACGTGCTTGGAAAGGTTGTGTGTCCAACACTGTGCCCCAGCAACGAACGAGGCCCTCGCCCATCACGGATAGCAGAGACAAAGACGGCTAAAGATACAGTGGTGCCACCTGAGGGGGGTAATCTCAGGGCCGCCCACGTGATAAAGCCGCTAAGCACTGGGAACTTTTAAGTACCGGACCACCTAAAAGCCGTTCTGCAGCGGCTGCCGGCTCATCCCGTGACACTGTTATGGTTATCATGAATCGACTACATTGTAGCAAGAGTACTCTCTCAACAAGGGTCTTCTTTTTCCCGCTGACAGCTTTCAAGTCGGTTCTATTTTCGACTGCTGTTTCGCCAGGTAGCTAAAACGCATCCTCTCTCTCTCTACGTCCCGTAAGCAACGCTCGGCACATCGCGCCAACGAGAAGGCACCCGCCCGGCTTGCTGTCGCGTTGGCGCCTGCTGCTGCTGCTGCTGCTGCCTGCCGGGATGCACCGCCTTCGAGTCAGCAGCCGACTGTCTGAGCACGCGCAGCCGCGCTTCAACAGACTGCCGCTCGGCTTCTTCAGCGGAGCCTACGTCGAGGCGGCCGCGCGCCTCGGCGGCCGGCAGGCCGCGGAAGAACTCGACCGAGCTTGCGGACCACGTCCGGCTTCAGGTACGCGGCTCCCTTTGAAAAAAGGTTGAGCTTTGGGCCAGAGCGGGAGCTTCCCGGCGCGGAAAAGATTGGAGAGGTGCTGCTCAGGAGCACAGGGACTGTGGTGGACCTCGATTCGCTACAATGAACAGCGGCAGGCAATTCGATGCAGTTCCAGGAGATAGGGATGGACCGGCTTACGTACGCAGGTACACCGGCCTTGAAGGCTTCTTCAATCGTACCGGTAGCGCACTTCGGCCATCATCTGTTATGTTGCTGGCACGTCTTTTTTAGGCAAACCCAGCTGCGAACACGAGAAGCCAGAGAACCAGCGCCTACGAAGACAGACAGTCACCCACTACAGTATTGCCACGCCGCCGATGGCCGAAACCACAAACGAATGGCTGCAAAAGGGCACTACTTACCGATACTGCCAGGTACGGGGCTCCCCACTGCCGCTTCCGCCGCGGCCGCCCGCCGGACGGCGACCGCGGCGGAAGCGGCGGGCTGGCCAGCGAGACCGACAGCGTAGAGCTCGAGAGGTTCTCCATTTCGCGGAACCGGCCCAGCGCGTCGGCGTAGCTGTAGTGCTCGAAGACGAGCCGGTCCCGAAAGCGCCGGTGAGTCTGTCTGCCGTCTTCCCATCATTTGATGAGTAAAGCGACCAGAAGATTGGTGGTACGCCAAAACAAGCCGGATACCTTTTCGACTGCTGCTTCACCAGGTAGTCGAATGCAGCCTCTCTCTACGTCCCGTAAGCAACGCTCGGCACATCACGCCAACGAGAAGGCACCCGCCCGGCTTGCTGTCGCGTTGGCGCCTGCTGCTGCTGCTGCTGCTGCCTGCCGGGATGCACCGCCCTCGAGCCAGCAGCCGACTGTCTGAGCACGCGCAGCCGCGCTTCAACAGACTGCCGCTCGGCTTCTTCAGCGGAGCCTACGTCGAGGCGGCCGCGCGCCTCGGCGGCCGGCAGGCCGCGGAAGAACTCGACCGAGCTGGCGGCGATCCTGCGGACCACGTCCGGCTTCAGGTACGCGGCCAGGTACGGGGCTCCCCACTGCCGCTTCCGCCGCGGCCGCCCGCCCGACGGCGACCGCGGCGAAAGCGGCGGGCTGGCCAGCGAGACCGACAGCGTAGAGCTCGAGAGGTCCTCCATTTCGCGGAACCGGCCCAGCGCGTCGGCGTAGCTGTAGTGCTCGAAGACGAGCCGGTCCCGAAAGCGCCGCCGCAGGTGCGGCAGCGGGACGGGGTGCAGCGGGTGGGAGGCGGGCAGGCCGTTGTTGTAGCTGCCCTTGTAGTTGTTGCTGTAGTTGGTACTGTTCGGTTCGGTCGTCTTCTTCTTGACCTCGAAGAACAGCTTCTCCTCGGCCGGCTTCGCGGCCGCGCGCCCAGAGAAGATCGAGAAGAGGCGGGTGCCCTCCGCTTGGATCCGCGCCACGACGTCCGTCGCCAGCAGCTCGCCGGTCGCTTCGTCGGCGGGGCTGTCGTCGTTGATTGGTGTATGATAGACACGAAAACTAGTATGATGGACACAAAAACTAGTATGATGTGGACACAAAAACTAGTATGATGTGGACACAAAAACTAGTATGACAGACACGAAGACTAGTATACGAAAACTTTAGTATACGGTAGGAACTGGAGCAAAGCGTATGGCAGGATGAGCACACCACCCGAGTCTACAACAGGAGACTGGATTTTGGGGGCCGTCCTCCGGCCCCGAAAACTCATGCCAGATAAGAAGTCCGCCCATCCGGGCGCAGTCAACCAAATTCTTCATGTTCGCCGTGGGACCTCACCAGACCCTTCGCGCGAGGAGAGACCTCCCTCGTCCGAAACCGCCCGGTTTGGGACGAGGCGGCTCGACACGACTCTCTCGGACGAAGGAAGAGAAGGAGGCTCCCCTTCACGCAGCATACATCGACTGCAAGGACGTGGAGAAGCTGAAGAATCGGATGACACCGGCGGCGCGCAAGGGGGCTGCAGAGTTGGAGGATAAGCATTTCAGTGTCTCTGGAACGTCTCCCTTCCCCTTTGCAGATGCCTTTTGTACTGCATACACACAACTCTGGCCTAGAATCTTTCCCGGTGAAAAAATTGGCGGAAGATTGACAACGGGGTTGCATGGTCGAGATCGCCCTGGGGACCGACTTTGGTGACGTTTTCACCGGAACTGCCGTCAATGGGATCGCCTTCCCGACTCGATCCTGGACATGCGCGCGAGCTGTCCAAACACGGGATCGCCAGACGAGCGCCTGGTCCGGGCCCTCTGGTAAACGTGTCCTTCACCGTCATCGAGGAGAAGGACGGGGCGTTGCGCCAGCGATTCATTTTGTGGTCGTTCGATGGGAATCGTGTGGCGAGGCCCAGGGTTACGAAGCGCACGTACCATTGGGGCATGTGTCCAAGTACACTACCGCGGTACATGAGGAGCGTGGCACGACGCGGGACTTCAGAACGGGGTTCTACGCAGTGGCCATTCCTCCCGGCGCAACTCGGCTCTTCCGGTTCTGCGACGCGGAGGGCGCATGGTGGGAGTTGACACGTCTCCCCATGGGGCATTCGTGTGCCCCGGAGATAATGCACACTCTTGCCGCCGGTTCGGCCGGGCATCCAGACGACGTGATGCCCGAGTTTGCGGAGCGCTCTGTGGTTGTCGATGTGTGGGTCGACAACATCAGATACGCCGGAACAAAGGATTCCGTCGTCGAAGCCACTCGACGTTTGGATCGGACCGCCTCCAACTGCGGCCTAACGTGGAAAGAGACGGATTCGCAAACTGCCTCACGGCAGTACGAGTTCATCGGGGTCCGGTGGGATCATGTGTCATACCACGTGGCGCTGTGCAGCAAGCTCAAGCGGAAGCTGTTGGAAACGCGCTACGTGCTGGGTGCTGCGGCCGTCCAACTGCGGCCTAACGTGGAAAGAGACGGATTCGCAAACTGCCTCACGGCAGTACGAGTTCATCGGGGTCCGGTGGGCTCATATGTCACACCACGTGGCGCTGTGCAGCAAGCTCAAGCGGAAGCTGTTGGAAACGCGCTACGTGCTGGGTGCTGCGGCCGTTCCGGCCGCATAGGCTGGAAACCTTGGGAGGGCGCCTGCTGCACGCACCGGCCATCGCGGGGATTTTCCCCGGGTCCTTCTGGTTTTCGCTGAAGTTTCTCCGACGTGTCACCAACGCGTTGAATCGAGGAGCCAAGCTGCCGTCCGATTACGTGTCGATTTCCCTGTGCGTGCGGGCGTCGCAAACCTGGATCGATTCGGTTTTGAGACCTCGCAGTCTTCCAACCGGAGCGGCGAGGCCGTCTACAACGGCATTTGTAGGTGCCAGTAAAAAGGGCTCGTCCTTGTGGATTCTCGCACACCGGAGGTGACCATCCTTGGTGCGGCGTGGACACGGGAGGAGTCCCTCTGGCACGTTAACGAGCTTGAAGCGCTGGCCTTCGAGCGCGTTCTTTTGTCCTTGCCCGACAGTGCGTCTGGGGGTCGGGTTGATGTTGTCGTCGACAACACAACAGTCAAGGTGTCGCGCGGAAAGGTGCGTGCCTGCGGAGTTCCGTCTTGAACGACGCGGTGGTCAGGTTTGAAGCGGGTGCAGTCCTTGAACTGTGCCATATCAGTTCGATGGGTGAGGAGTGCGGGAAATCCTGCTGATCTCCCATCCCTTGACGGCCTTCACTCCTCAGTCCGTGGCGGACGTGACACAAGCGGTGAGGAAGTTTTCACTGGCGGAGTGGTGGATGGAATGTGATCTCGCCTGGTTGGCCCATTGACATGGTCAACAGGCACACTCTATCCCATTCGCTAGTAAGCAAGTTCTCAGGCTTCTCCTTCCTTCCCTTTCTGATGAAGAATGAACTCGATGACCCCAGCCGAGACCGAGTGCGATGAGGCCAGAAGCTAGCTGCCAATTCCTAGTACGATAGACACGAAAACTAGTATGATAGACACACAAACTAGTAACACGAAAACTAGTATGATAGACACGAAAACTAGTATGATAGACACGAAAACTAGTACAGATAGCGTAGCTGTAGTGCTCGAAGACGAGCCGGTCCCTAAAGCGCCGCCACAGGTGCGGCAGCGGGACGGGGTGCAGCGGGTGGGAGGCGGGCAGGCCGTTGTTGTTGTTGTTGTTGTTGTAGTTGGTACTGCTCGGTTCGGTCGTTTTCTTGACCTCGAAGAACAGCTTCTCCTCGGCCGGCTTCGCGGCCGCGCGCCCGGAGAAGATCGAGAAGAGGCGGGTGCCCTCCGCTTGGATCCGCGCCACGACGCCAGCAGCTCGCCGGTCGCTTCGTCAGCGGGGCTGTCGTCGTTGATTGGCGTATGATAGACACGAAAACTAGTATGATGGACACAAAAACTAGTATGATGGACACGAAAACTAGCATGATAGACACAAAAAGTAGTATGATAGACACGAAAACTAGTATGCTGGACACGAAAACTAGTACAGATACACCACGTAAAACGGTGTGAAGGACGGACAGCGTCGAGCTCGAGAGGTCCTCCATCTGGCCCAGCGCGTCGGCGTAGCTGTAGTGCTCGAAGACGAGCCGGTCCCGAAAGCGCCGCCGCAGGTGCGGCAGCGGGACGGGGTGCAGCGGGTGGGAGGCGGGCAGGCCGTTGTTGTAGCTGCCCTTGTAGTTGTTGCTGTAGTTGGTACTGTTCGGTTCGGTCGTCTTCTTCTTGACCTCGAAAAACAGCTTCTCCTCGGCCGGCTTCGCGGCCGCGCGCCCGGAGAAGATCGAGAAGAGGCGGGTGCCCTCCGCTTGGATCCGCGCCACGACGTCCGTCGCCAGCAGCTCGCCGGTCGCTTCGTCAGCGGGGCTGTCGTCGTTGATTGGCGATGTGAAGGTGAAACACGCAATGGTATGCAACACTAGCAATATATATTGGCTGCACCGGACGTAACCTAGCTTGTATGATAGACACGCAACCTACTTGACAGACAGGTAAACTAGTATGATAGACATGTAAACTAGTATGATAGACACGAAAACTAGTATTAAAGACAAGTAAACTAGTACAGATACCCACGTAAAACGATGCGAAGGACAGACAGCGTCGAGCTCGAGAGGTCCTCCACTTCGCGGAACCGGCCCAGCGCGTCGGCATAGCTGTTTCTTCATTCCCGCACGGCGAGAATGAAGAAAGACAGCAGCGCTTCCGCCGCTTTTGGCGGGCATGATAAACATGCTACGGTACATAACCCAGCATGATAAACTGGCAACGACGCAAGAAAGTCGGTATGATAGACAAGCTGCAGCACGCAAAGGCTGGTCGAACAGTGTAAATTTAGGTGAAACAGTATGATACGCACGCTAGGGTAGAGTGTGCAAGGTCAGCCGTGCATACCAATCCCATTCCTTGCCGTCCGCGTCCTCTTCATGCATGCGCAGGCACATTTGCATGGCGGCGTCAATCTGCCGCGTCCGGAGGTAGTGGTGGGACAGCAGCGCACGCGAGAGCAGCTTGCGCCGCTTCCTGTGGCGGGCCACCGCGTGCCGCAGGGGGTTCCAGTGCCGCTCGGACCTGAGGAACCCGAGGACGACGTCCGCCCGCCGGCGCAGCCTTCTGCTGCCGGACCCACCGGGCGAGGAACGCGTTCCGCCGCACCAGGCACGACAGCTTCAGCCGCCGCGCGGCGCGCAGGACCTTCGCCCGCGCCGCCGCCGAAGCGAGCACATCTTGCTGGACGTGGCCTCAGTTTTGCTCGGATCGACCAGGATAGGAATGAGTTGAGGAGGTGACCCGCGGCATCGTCAGCGAAGGGTAAGTGTCGGCGTCTTCGGACAACGTCCTTGCTCCCGCTGGCCTGACGTGGTTAAACGCTCGCAGGCTCATGTCAGACACAGCGATCTTCTACTACCCGTCTTGAAACACGGACCAAGGAGTCTAACACGTGTGCGAGGCTTAGGGTGTCAAACCCACAAGCCGCACTGAAAGGGAGATGTGCCAATCCTTGAGGACGCCCCTTCGGAGCCGGGCAAAAAAGTGTCGTGGCTCTACTTGTGCGCACACCGCCGGAAGAAAGACAGCAGCGCTTCCGCCGCTTTTGGCGGGCATGATATACATGTTACGGTACGAAGACCAGCATGATAAACTGGCAACGACGCAAGAAAGACGGTATGATAGACAAGCTGCAGCACGTAAAGGCTGGTCGAACAGTGTAAATTTAGGTGAAACAGTATGATACGCACGCTACGGTGGAGTGTGCAAGTGTGTACGCATTGATGAGGTCAGTCGTGCATACCAATCCCATTCCTTGCCGTCCGCGTCCTCTTCATGCATGCGCAGGCACATTCGCATGGCGGCGTCAATCTGCCGCGTCCGGAGGTAGTGGTGGGACAGCAGCGCACGTGAGAGCAGCTTGCGCCGCTTCCTGTGGCGGGCCACCGCGTGCCGCAGGGGGTTCCAGTGCCGCTCGGACCTGAGGAACCCGAGGACGACGTCCGCCCGCCGGCGCAGCGACGCCGCCTTCTGCTGCCGGACCCACCGGGCGAGGAACGCGTTCCGCCGCACAAGGCACGACAGCTTCAGCCGCCGCGCGGCGCGCAGGACCTTCGCCCGCGCCGCCGCCAGCACCGCCGCCCGCCGCCGATTCTCCCGCGCCAGCGCCAGCGGGCCCCGCACTGCGGCGAACAACCCGAAGGCCGCGACCGCCGCCAGCCACCGCCGCCGCCGCTCCGCAGCCTCCCGCTCCGCGTCCGGCACCAGCAGAGCGCGGATCTCCGCCTTCGTCGGCAGCGAACCGACCACGTCTTGTTGCACGTCCCTTCTGAGCCGGGCAGTGCGGAGGACAGGCCCACGGCTTTTGCTGGCTACAGGGGAGGCGGCGGCGGCGTCGGGGCAGCAGACGAGGGGTTCTAGGTGCCGCGGGTTGCGGCGTGGCGGCAGCCCGGCCCTGGCGCGGACGTGGTCCAGAAACAGGCGTTCCGACTGCTTCTGCCTCGTGAGGTACCGCGTGGTGATCCCGGTAGTTGCACCAGCCGGTGACAGCACAGGATGGGGTTGGGTTGCTGCCGTTGCTTGCGACTCGCCAGACGCGCCGCCAGGGGACAAAGCCTCGCAGTCGGCGGCGTCGAAGAGGTATTGGACCGGGTCGCTGGCGACGCCGTTCATCGCGTAGTCCACGTCGGCCAGGGACTGCACGGCCTCCACCAGGCCCCTGCTCATGATCTTCATCATCCGGCTTGCGCGTGGGGGGGGCTGCGGGCTGCAGGCACGGCCCTCGTTCGACGGCGAAGCGGCCGCCGGCCGGAGGCCCGCCGACGCGGGCCCGTCAGCCCCCGCGGCGCCAGGCAGCGACGGAAGCTTCAGCGGCGAACGTGTCCTGCGCCGCATCCGCGACGACGAGTGCCCCCGCGGAGAGTGCATCCTCGCATCAAACCCCCCCCCCCCCCTCGAGAGAAAGTGTTGATCGGGCTTCTTTTCTTTTTTGTGGCGGTCGACAATTGCGTCGTTCTGTCTTTCTAATGTCCGAATGCGTGCGTGTTTTTGTGTTTCCTGTGTGCGTGTGTGTTAAGAACCTATTTTAACGTGGCCCCCCCCACTCTTAGCGAGAGTGCGTCCACGCGCGGTTTCTTTCTAGGTTACTGCTGATGCTCCCCCGGGCTGCTGATGGGGGCCTGGAGTATCATGCGGGCCGGAGTGGCGCTTGAGGCAGCATGTGTGCGTGTGCGTGTGTGTGTGTGTGTGTGTGTGTGTGTTGGAATTCAATTTCGGGTAACCCCTGAAGCGGAGTATAGCCCACGTTGTCAACATCCTCACGTCACAGCTGATGGTCCTGCCGGCTGCTCGTGGTGGCCACGCTCTGATCTAAACTGCAGCCTCGTTTGGTTTAGGCTCCCTGCTCCATGTCCCATGTGCTGCTGGTCGCAACACGTATCTGGGGGCAATCGCCTCTTCTTACACGCGGTGCAGCGGGGTTCATCATGTTTCGCGCATCGTGCCGTCGCATTCCTCGCTTTCCTTGCTGTTGGTCGGGATCGCTGGCTGCTTGCGCCCCTCTCCTGCTCTCTTCCCTTCCACTCCGCCTCCTCCTTCCATGTTGTACTGTAAAAGTGTTCCGGGTGCCTGCTCGCTGCCCATGCCTCATGTGCCTTGACGAATGGGCTCGCGGGTGCCGTCGCAGCTGTGTGTGTGCCAGGGCGCGGCTGACTCATTTCCTGCAACACTGCTTCGGTCTGCGGGGCTAGCTCGGCTCGGCACGAGAGGCCTAGCATTACCCCTCCGCCTAGCGCTGTGACGCTGGTGACATTGGAGACGTGCCCACAGTGCCACGCTACGCCACAGATTCGTGCTACCGCGCTGGTGACCGCTCGGAAAGACTGACCTTTCGCCAGTGCACTGCCCTTGTACTCCTCATACTGCGCCCGTATCAATCCTACTTGCGCGCCCGTCTCTGCTTGCACCCTGTCCATGGCCGCGTTACTTAACGCGTCCGCATCGACGTTCCTACTCCGCGGTACGTGTTCCAGACTGAACTCAAACCGCGGTGTCAGGTCGGCCATGCTCGCCCTCGCCTGCAGAAAATACGGTCGTAAGTTGGGTTTGCACATGGCCGTCCCGTTTACTGGTCCTATTACAACTTGTGAGTCGCCCCTGACTTTTACCGGCCCTTCAACGTCGCCCGGCTGTTCCCCGAGCAGTCGTATCCCCGCTATCAGGCCGTTGTACTCGGCCACGTTGTTGGTGGTCCGACCCAAGGGAACTGTTGTCTCCGCCAGCTTCAGCCCATCCTTGTAGATGACTGCTCCGGCCCCAGCCACCGCCAGTGCAGTTCCGTTCTGCCTTGAGCCGCCATCGAAGTACATGCATAGGCCCTCGGTGGTTTCTCTGGGGGGGAGTACGGCTCGGGCCGACGTCGCCTTGGCTTTCGAGGCTGCCGGCGGTTGGATTCGCCGATTTGCCACTATCGGCAGCCGCACGCCCGTTGTGACTTCGAAGTCTATGGCCAACTCCAAGAAAGTCACTGCGTGTTCCGATCCAACGTGCGCCCATCGAAGTCTGTTTAGCCACCAGTGCATGGCGTTCCACAATTCGCCGCCGTGCTTCCACTGCTGCGTGATTGTTTCGGCCTCAATCTTTGGAATGCAGACCCGCCTTGGACTCGTTGTTCTCCACCCCCACGGGTATTGGGTCAGTCGATGGTGGCGACTTGTCTCCTGCTCTCTCTCATCCCTTATCTGCCTTGCACGCAGTACAGCCAGGTAGTATCGCTGTAGCCTGCTTACAAATTGGCAGGCTTCACCATGGTCGAGTGGTACTGGCTGCAGGGCGGGGTCCGTGCTGTGTCTGTGCATGGGTGCGACTCCGCACATGCTCAGGCAATTCGGCCATGTTGTCCTGTCCACGGTGCCCATGCCGTGCTCCTGCCGTATACCCCTCCAAGCCTCACACTCCCACCACAAGTGCGCCACAGTTTCCCTTTCGTCCTGGTTGCAATATGGGCAAGTCTCGTTTTTCCCCGTTCTGCCTGTAGTTGCCACGGCCCCAGCTATTATTGATCGTAACATCCCCTGTTGGTATCCTGTCAATCCATTATCGAGAGCTTCGAGGAGATGTCGGGTTACGCTTCCATCCACCCCGTGCGCACATCCTCGCAAGTCTTCCCTTCTGTTGCACATCTTTGCCAATTGTTGGCGTCGTAGCGCCTGGCGCAAGTCGTGCAGCATGATTGTCGTTTGCTTCTCGTTCGCATCGTCCGTGTTAAAAACGACCTGCTCTCCGATCTCATTGGTATACCCGATGGTGTCAGGGGTTGTCCACGCCCACTCCGCCTGGCTTAGAGCATCCCACATCAACCTGTGCGGAGAACCATCCGGTAACGTCTCTTTGTGCGCCCAAGCCACACCCGCCAGTGTCCTGATGTGCCGCCACTTCCGCATTTGTCGCACCCATGTCCGGATCCGTATGTAAGCCGGGGCAGTGTAAGGGTCCAGCCGGTGCCCGTGGTGAAGCACCTGCATCACCACTTCAACTGCACGTCTGCTGGGACCGGTCCATAGGGCTGTCATGACGGCCTGGCGCATGGTGTTCGACGTCCTGTTGTCTAACGGCATGACCGATATGCCGTAGTACATTTTTGCGCACGCGGTCATTGAAACCAGCGTCTCACGTGCCGTTGCCGGTACTGGTATTCTTTTTATTCGTTGCAAATTTAGTACTGCTCCTTCTCTGCGTTGTCGGATCCTGCTCGACAGCTGGCGTCCATGCCCACGTGCGTGCACCATGACCCCAAGGCAATCGAAGCTGTCCGTCCGTTTGTAGAATCGCGGGGGGTCTTCCGAGACGAAAACATCAGTGTCTTCTTGCCAGCTCATGATTTCGACCGCTGGTTGGCGCAACGTCGTTCCAAACGAGTGGGATTTCGCTAGGCAAATCCATAAGCCGGTCATTTCTTCGAATTGTACCGTCTTGTTCGCTATCGTCTGCAGGTGACTTGCTTCTCTGGCCGTGGCTGTTATGTCATCCACGTATGATCGTGGACGTCCTTCTTGCGCTACGTGCCTCATCCACACGCTGATCAACAGCCCAATCAGTATCACACTGATTGCGCAGCCCTGCATGATCCCGTTTGTTGGGATAAACCCACCTCCGACCGTCCCGTTTACCTTGAAATGCCGTTGCATTTGTCGGTATGCGGCTTCTAATGCCCGAAGTACCTTTCGGTTGAATCCCAGCTTCTTTGCGAGTTGCAGGGTGACGTTGATGGGCACCGAATCGAAGCACTTTTTAAAGTCGAACGCGATGCCATACAGCGGGCGCCCCATGAGGTGCGCCTCTTCGATCTCGGCTGCCAGATGCCAGAAAAGGTCTTCCGTGCTGTGCTTAGGCCGGCAGCCGTGGAGCCCCTCTGGAGCCAGTTCGTCCATCCAGCGTTGCGCGTCTTTAGCCCTGACAGCAGCCCATATCCTGTACAGCACCGGTGCCACTGAGATCGGTCGTTGGGACAAGGGATCTCCTGTGCTCTTCGGTTTCGGTATCAGCGAGACGAGAGCGTGCATCAGTTCTTCCGGCCATTCTCCGCTTTCCTCCACCTCATTTAGTACTCGTGCGAACCCTTCCAGAAGCGAGTTCGGCAGCTGTTGCAGCTCGTGGATCCTCCACCCGTGCATCCCAGCTGAGGCTGACTTCTTCATCTTCGCAAGCGCTGCTTTCACGTCACCCACCGTTATCGCCTCGCACTCCATTTCGGCCCTGTCTGGCAGGACGGGGCTGTACATCCGCAGAAACCGCCCCCAGCACGGTTCCTCCCGCGTCGTGTATCGCTGAAAGATTCCACCCCACGCCTTCTCGCCCCTCAAGATCTCGTCAATTTCCGCCGCGTTCGCCGTCAGGGTTCCGTCGTCCCGTCGCAGGAACGTCAACGGCGAGGCATATTTATCGGCGATGAAATTGAACACTAAGCCCCTTCCATGCGCCCATGCTTCCTGCATCTTATGCGTCCACTGCGCCTTTCTGTGCCGTCTGAGCGCGGAGAATGCTGCCCTCTGGGATCCCTCCAGGCTCGTCAAGGCGCTTTGAAGCGCTTGTAACTCGGAGAGATCGCCTGACATCACGATGTTGGCGACTGCCTCCGGGATGTGGCCTCTTCCTACCCTCTTCCGTGCGGCTTCTCTCGCTTTTTCCTCTCGTCTTGTAAGCGGATACGGTATGTCAGATCTCAGTCGCTCCCGGGCTGCTTGTACCAATGTCCGCAGGTGCCCCAACAGCTCGTCTCGTGCTCGAGTTTGCTTCGTGGAGGCACCCCTTGTTGACGAGTGCTGGAATTTGGTGGCTAGTCGCGAGTCGCTGACCACTTGGTTCCCGCGTCCCTTGTACGCCCTGGACGGCAATGCGAGCTCGCGCCTGTGCAACATGAGCAGATAGCTTTCTGCGTGTTGCGATAGCTGTTTCAGACTCATAGCTCCCGTCATGCGCCCCCCCTGTGTGTGTGTGTGTGTGTGTGTGTGTGTGTGTGTGTGTGTGTGTGTGTGTGTGTGTGTGTGTGTGTGTGTGTGTGTGTGTGTGTGTGTGTGTGTGTGTGTGTGTGTGTGTGTGTGTGTGTGTGTGTGTGTGTTGTGTGTGGGTGTGTTGTGTGTGTGTGTGTGTGGTGTGTGTGTGGTGTGTGTGTGTGTGTGTGTGTGTGTGGTGTGTGTGGTGTGTGGTTGTGTGTGTGTTGTGTGTGTGTGTGTGTGTGTGTGTGGTGTGTGTGTGTGTGTGGTTGTGTGTGTGTTGTGTGTGTTGTGTGTGTGTGTGTGTTGTGTGTGTGTGTTGTGGGTGTGTGTGTGTGTGTGGTTGTGTGTTGTGTGGTGTTGTGTGTGTGTGTGTGTGTGTTGTGTGTGTGTGTGTGTTGTGTGTGTGTGTGTGATGGTCGCTCGCAAGTGGGTTGCCCGTTGTGCGGGGTTTTTTTGTGTTACCGTCGATCCCGAAGGACGATCAGTTTGGTGTCTTGCGACCTTTGTTTGTTTGGCAAGGAGTTTTGGTGACGCGCTTTAGCTAGAGAAAGAAAATAAGAAATAAGATGCCAAAATCAGTTTGATCGCCCTCTTACCGGGTGCTCAATTCGCTTCTCAGCCAGGTTGCCCACTCTGCGGCCTTGTCTTCCGACTCTTGTACTCGTATCCGCTCGCAGACGCTCTTCATTGCAGCTACGTTGCACCGCGAGAATTCGATCAGCACATCATTTAGCTTTTTTTTTTTTTTATTATTAAATTTAGAGCGAGATTCTTCTTGGTGGATGCGATTGCCTTGGGTGCCGGACAGTGCGCAGGACGGCCAGCGGCTCTTGCCGGCAGCAGGGGAGGAGGCGGCGGCGGCGGCGGCGGCGGCGGCGGCGGCGGCGCCGGGGCAGCCAGGCGAAGGGGCTCCAGGTGTCACAGATTCACTGAAGGGAGTTGATGCACCACGAAAGTCGATTAGAGAACTTCACACAGCCTTCAGGGTGTGGTTGGTTGAAAGAAATACTCGACGTAGCTGCTTCGACTCCCAATGGAAGGGGGGAAATATAGAGGTAAGGGGCAAATACAATACAAACACAATCTGATTTGTTCTTCGCTTACACCACCGTGTGTTGTTTTCTCACTCAGGACTTTTGACCTGTTGTGTTTGTGTGATTTGTCGGGCAGCATCGTCGTGCAGAGGTAGACCCGCATGACCTCACGTCCGTTCAACACGTGGTTCGGTAGTTACAGCACTTTGGATCCCTTCTGTTCTTTGTCGGGCAGCATCGTCGAGCATTTCCTTTCAAGCTGGCGCTTATGTAAAAAAAATCAAGTTTTCCCACCCTCCCTAACCCCCCAGATGGAAGGTGACCTCGCCCAAGCTCGTTTCCCCGGGTTAAGGCAGTCACTCAACATTCCCTTGCGCTAGTGCTATCAGTTACAAAGACGTGTTCTTACTTCTCCCTTTCTTCTAGGCAGTTCTCGTCAGACAATACGAAGAGCAGAAACTCCCGCCGCGAATGGGCCCGAAGAGAGAGATGAAGGAAGCCCTGGAGAAGTACTGGGGAGCGAGGACGAGCTGCTGGCCACGTACAAGAGCGTGCTGGATTCTCGTTCGCTCTGCTGCCTCCTCCCAGGTCGCACTGTAACATTGCCGCCCATCTCTCCTGCGGCTTGACAAACGCATTCGAACATGTCGTCACATGCGCGTTGCCGGGCTGTGAATCGCCGATAGCGAGGAAAAAGGAAGGGAATGATTTGACACGTGCGGAGGAACTCGTCAGCAATGGTTACTTTCTCTTGGACCGTGTCTTGCTTTGAGCAGCTGGGCGGTTTAACTGATCGTTGTTGACCACATAATGTGGTTGAGGTGTCATTTGGGTTAAAAAGAATCGTGTGTAAGTGTATAAACAGAACGGAAGGAGGAGCTGAACTGTTAAGAAAGTTGAAGTATGGCTAAAATACTCGAGGGGCTGCCTTGTGCTTACTTCGAAGGTGGCTCGGGGGGAGAATCAATACAACTACAAAGTGGGTCTTTTTTGTTGAACGCTTACGCCCGCCACTGAACCCAGATTCACCTGTGTTTCGTGTGGGATGCAGCACATTTACCTCCTTTGATCTTTTGCAGCTGGCAGCCTCCTCGAGAGACAAAAGAAGATAGTTAACCATGGTTAAGTGCGCAAATGGTGTCAGCCGAAGCTGGTAAAGCTTCGGCGCCGCTCACGTCATGTTTGTTTAGCATTGAGTTCTTTTGTAAAAACATGAACCACATGGATTAGCACGCACCGTTTAGCAGCGGCTGCCAAACATCCCGTGACACCGCACAAGGTGGTAAAACGCTCTTTTGTTTTATTTTCGATTGCTTTTGATGGGGCAGGCAGTACAAATGTTAACCGGGCGGGGGGTGCAGGAACGTGCTTGGAATGGTTGTGTGCGCAACACCACACTGGCCCCAGCTGCACCGTGTTTCGGTCCTCGGACACACAAGGCGGGACCATCATCACAGGGCACGCGCAATGTTTCTCAGCTAGAGAAGCAAAAGTCGTTGACGATCAGCGGTCCCGGGTGCAAAAAATGCAAACGCCGGTTGCCTACGCCTCCTCAAGGTTGTTGCTTTCAGGTTTAACCGTGGGTGCAAACATTGAAACCGCCGATTGCTTACGCCTCGTCAAGGTTGCTGCCTTCAGGTTTAACCGTGGGTGCAAACAATGCAAACGCCGATTGCCTACGCCTCGTCAAGGTTGCTGAGCTCGAAGTCTTCCCTCGCCCTGCGGACCTGTTCCCGCAAGCGCTCAGTTTCAGCGCGGAGCTTGTCTTGCTCTGCGTCCCGGCGGCTCCTGACCATTGCGGCCCACCTCCCGTGCAGAGCGCGCTGGTAGCCCGCCAACGCGTCGACCGCGCGGGCAAGCTTGCCGTTCAGGAGGCGCACCCGATCCGACGGCTCAGCGTTCACGACGTCTTCCTCGTCCCCTTCGTCCGCCTCTCCTACCTCCCCTTCACCTTCTTCACTCCCGGGTGTTGCGGTCGGTTGTGCCACGTGGGCGGTGTTGTGCAGCATGGCTTGTTTCACGACGTATGGCATGTGCTCGTCTGCGGGCATGCTTTCGCCGCCGGAGGCGGGATTTTCCGCCTGGTTGTTGGGCGGGGGCAGGCTGTCTTCGGTGAACGCGAGAATCTCCGACGGCTGCACCGAGTAGTACTCCGAGAGGACTTCGCCCAGGAACTGGCCCATCGCGGCGAGCCCGTCGCAGACCGCCTGCTTGGGGCGGAAGAGCTCCTCGTAGTCAGCCCGCACGGCCTCCGGCAGCTGGTGGAGCAGGAAGCAGCGGAAGTCGCGGTCGGTGAGGCCGCTCCCGACGAGGAGCAGCTCGCCGACGACGCAGCCGCTCTCTTCCAGCACGGGCCCAGCGGTGCCGTCGCCGGAATCGGTTATGTAATAGTGCACGCCGACTTCAGACAGTAGATCGTCGGTCTGTTTGGGTGGGGTGTTTCTCGACTGTTGTAAACTGTTTTCGAAGACAGTTGTTGACTGTGGTTGATCACTTTTGCACACTGTTTTTCAAGACCGCGCACGAGAGTTGCCGACTGTTTTAGAGTTAAAGTTCGCTTGAAATACCGGGGTTTTAGGGTCTCCGTGTGACCGTTCATGAATGGGTTTTCTTAGAGCAAGAAAGGGCTTTATGGTTACGGATTGTATATTTAGTGCATGCTTTCGTTATGGGTTATGGCTAGCCATATCCGGGACTGTTTTGTGAAGACTGATGCAGACTCGCTTTCCAAGATTGTGTACGACTGTTGCAGAGTGCTTTGAAGAACTGTCTACCCTGCAGACTGCTTTGCAGACGGTTGTAGATGTTTTGAAGAACTGTCTACCCTGCAGACTGCTTTGCAGACGGTTGTAGATGTTTTGAAGAACTGTCGACCCTGCAGACTGCTTTGCAGACGGTTGTAGATGTTTTGAAGAACTGTCTACCCTGCAGACTGCTTTGCAGACGGTTGTAGATGTTTTGAAGAACTGTCTACCCTGCAGACTGCTTTGCAGACGGTTGTAGATGTTTTGAAGAACTGTCTACCCTGCAGACTGCTTTGCAGACGGTTGTAGATGT
>JAPJBO010001239.1:0-57234 GCA_030068145.1 Diplonema papillatum | reverse complement strand
ACCCCCCCCTAGGGCTATGTAGGATGGAAACGTTGGAAACGTTTCCGTTTCCGTTTCCGTTTCCGTTTCCTTCTTTTTGGCGGTGGATGGAAACGCCGTTTCTTTTCAAAAGAAACGGCTGGTATGCCACTAGTATACTAGCTGAAGGTCCGACCGGAAATGTGTTCCGAACGGCGGACCCCGCAATCCAGTGGGAAACCATGGACAAGGAGGCTCCGAAAAAGAGGGAGGAAAAGAAGCATAAGAGTTGCGACCGCGTGGAGCAGACGCAACCACACGCATCCGGTTGTGATGACTTGAGGTCTGCAGCTCTTTATACCAATGGCTGTTGTGGCGACGATGCTCTGTTAGGCCGGTTGGCCAACGCGCTGAAGACGATCGGGAAAGCACATCCGCTTCCAATAATAGGCTATACAGATACGATCGTTCAGGACAGCGGGAGCACCGCCGCGCCACAGGCTACAAGACCGGGGTTTTTCGGCGGCGAAAGACAAAGAGGGAGTGCAATCAGCATCAGGAGGTGAGAAGGGCACACGTATGCCGGGGCAATGTTGAACCCGCCAGAAAAGCGATGGCCACGCAGTAACGTGTGCGCTAAACATCGCTTGCCACAGTGCACCTTGCATATGACGACGGGTGGCAACCGTCACCGGAAGGGGCACCATCGGGCGGTGTTGTCGGAGCATAGACAGCGACGGCAGGAAGAACCCCATCGACAATGCAGAAGAGGACGGCAGATTCAAAAAGCCCCACTCGGCACGGCTGCCGATACAAGTAAACATGAGAACGTGGGTTGGAAGCAGCAGAGGACGAAGTGGTAGGCACAGAGAGTGGAATCTGGTGTCAGAAAACCTCAGCATCCGCATGTGACGACATTCTGCATCATTAGCTTGTGGTTACCTATTTGCTCGTGTCAGATCGCCGATGAAAGAAAGCGGTGAGCATCAGCGACTGCTCTGCACAAACGAGACCGCGACGACACACAAGAAGGGGCCGAGCCAAGTCGAAGAACAGCCCAGGAAGGACCCGCGAAGTGGTATCCTATAGGACCCCTCAGCATGACCTTCCGGCGTTTCTTTTAAAAGAAACGGAAACGTTTCCGTTTCCGTTTCCGTTTCCGTTTCCATATTTCGAAAAAACTAAAAGAAACGGCGTTTCCATCCAACTTAGCCCTAGGGGGGGGGGGGGGGGGGGGGGGGGGGGGGGTGGGGGGGGGGGGGGGGGGGGGGGGGGGGGCAGTGCTGATACTAAGCCTGAGACCCAAAACGAAGTTGCTAACCCTGGGTACCCCAAAACATATCAGGGTGGCTGTGAAAACAAGGAAAATCGATCAACCGGCATGCGCAAAAGAAGGGTTCCTGCCATCATGTGCCATCCCGCAAACAGCACATCTGGGCGTCATCGACCTCTTAACCGTGCCGGTTGGCGCAAGACTGAGAAGCACGAGTGGAGCCTGCTTCAGTTCAGCACAAAAACGTCAGGGTAGAATGCTACCCGAAGGGCAATCCCGCGCAACAACACGAACCGAGCCAGCGTCATGCGTGCGTCCTACGTGGAGGGTCCTACGCGAAGGGTGCGAGAACTTCGTGTCGGTGTGTCGTTGCAGCAGGATCATCATTGCCAACTTTTTCAAGTCTCAATTCTGGGAGAGCGGATTCAAGGCAACTCAAAGAAGGAAGCAGATAATTTAATACACAGCCATGGATGGCATTCGCCCGGGCTTCCTCCGCCTCTGTACGTGTCGTCGGAGTTTCGGTCTGAGCATCTTGCTCCCCTAGCGGTGCAGGACGTTGGTCTTTGCAGATGTCTGCGATACCATGTCAAAAAAGAAGAACACGAGCAGCAACTCAAGTACTGACTTTCCGGAGTTTCCAACACTCGGAAACGTCCCGCGCGTCGGGGGAAACTCTAAAGCAACTGTCGCTTTCGATTCAACCGAGGTTGATCGAGAGTAAACCACGGCAGCACTTGGCTACAGCCTGGCGCCGTATGAGAGAATCATCACCAATCTGAGGAGCTGCTAGTCTGCTGCGGGTACACATGCACCTGACCTTACAACACAGAATCATTTTTTTCTGATACAAATTATAGGGTTGTTCTTCGTAGTTCTTCCGTGTATCTCCCAGTTTCTCGACTAACGGAAATCTTTACTTCTACAATAGCGCGAAACGAAGCTCAATTGTTGCAGCGAATCAAAAGCCCCCGCTTCAGATAAACACCACCCCCTCCCTATAAATATCTTTTTCTTTTTAGCCACATGCAATGTGTGAGGAAACTGAACCGCCCAAGTAGGACCTTCTGATCATGATCGTTTGCCAATTTGCCACCTGAAACCACGTCCAGGATTTGGGCTCAGGGTAGTGTGGTCAACGAAAACTCCAGTTTCCCTTTTCTACTTTCTCCTACTCTCGCGGTGTACGGTTTTTTCGACAGAACGCAACCGCTGCGCTAACGCAGGGAATAGTTGACTGGGAACAACGAAAAATGGAACCATTTCCCAACTTCACCCCCCCCTTTTTTTTGTGCGCAAAAATCTTGAAAAAAAAAGAGCCTGCCGCCGCGTTACTGCCGCTGCTCGTTTGTTGGTAGCGATTGCTCTGTTCTTCCTCCAGACGCACTACCACTTTTATGTGCAGTCTATCGTCACAGACTGTTGCTGCGCGTCAAGGCTCAAACTCCTACTACTTGCAAACAGAGCTGCGACTCAAATATTCTCTTCGCTCAACGTGATTCGGCAACAAGGCCCTTGGCTCAGATGCGCATCTGAGATCCATCTGAACCTGGATCGGTGTTTACTCGCACGCATCGAACGTGATTGTCCCCGGCGAGGCTAGGTCCCGTCGGCATAGTCATGGCACGACGGTCAAGAGCCCCTGCCCACGGTAGATCAGGGTGCGTCTTGCCTTCCGCCGGACATACGAGGGGGGCTGGTCTGGTCTAGTAGCTGTCGCAGCACGAAGAGAAAGAGAGAGAGGTCTCGTTCGGACCTTTACTCTTTTGGCACGACAGGAGCCACTCCTTCTCCGGGAGCGCCTGCGGCGCGCGGCCTGGACGACCTTTGTATGACGGCGTGCACTTCGGCAAGATTCCGCGTGTCCTGCAAGCACGCCGGGCGGTTAGACTGATGCGTTGCGGCGACAGTTTCGGCATCCTTGGCTCCGGTTCGTTCGTACGCCTGGCAGCGTTTACGCTCTCCTCTGTCTGTCTAGCGGATGTGTAACAGATGTGCCGCCCCAGCCAAACTCCCCACCTGGCTGGTGTCTCCAAACGAGGATTCGCGAGCCGAAGCCCGTTTGTCGGGCTTCTGCCTGCAAATGGATAAGCTACGGATCCGAAGACCCTAACCCCACAAGGGAGCAGCTGCCGTCTTCCCATCATTGGAGAAGCAAGGGTAGTGGTATTTCAATGTTGCGGCCTCCCACCTATTCTACACCTCGTGTCACTGCACAAAGTCAGACTAGAGTCAAACTCAACAGGGTCTTCTTTCCCCGCTGACTGTTTCAAGTGCCGTTCCCTTGACTGCTGTTTCGCCAGAAAGTAGGTAAGGACAGAAGGAATCTCATTGGTCCATGCATGCGCGCCTTTAATTAGAAGACGAGAGGCATAGTTACACCCGCCGTTTACCCGCGCTCGACCTGATCTCTCAGCGTTGACAGTCAGGGCACTGGGCAGAAGTCACATTCCACTCGCCACAGCGCTTGCACCCTCCCCCACACGACGCCGCAACATACGAAATAAACATGTTGCGTCGAGTTTTGAGTGCGTAACCTACTGCGGTTGACGGTTCAGCTCTTGCCCCCGGAGCTGACTTGTCTCTCTCCTCTCTCTCGGAAAGGTCGGCGCATGGTGTTGGCGGCCCAGTGTGTCGTCGTTTGAAGGACCCCGCCCGAGCCTGTTTCTTGCCCCCCTTTTTTGCTGGGTGATGCACGGATTTTCCATGCATCTTCAGCGGGGCAATGTCAAAGTCGTGTTCCTTGCGGCTAGGGGCGTGGGGGACCAAATCCACCGTTCTGCCGCCTACACGGTGAGGTCCAGCATCAGAGGCCGGAGCTAAAGAGGGTGCGCCCGAGTGTCACACCCGAAAAGCGGGCGTGCGACGACCAAAACGCGTGTAAATCAACACCCGAAAAGCGGGTGTGACACCCACTTTTTAAACTTCAGCTTCTGAGGCTGGACCCCACCTTGTACTAGGCAGCAGTCTCTTGGTACGCTTCTGTCTGCTGTCTTGCATGACAGTTGCTCTTGTCTGCTGACGGCATGTCTGGCACTTACCGTCTCTTGCTGCTGTCTGCTGCCTGGCAGGCTTGACGGATCCTGTCCGTTGTCTGCCGGTATGCTGGACGATTGCTGTCCGTTGTTCCTTGTCTTGCATGCCGTGCTGCGGAGTCCCCAAAGAAATGTCTCCAATTCCAAGTAAGTCCTTTTCTTTCGCCGCACGATCGCAGCACGCTCGTGACAAACACATCGGACTCATTTGTTTGACCATTTTCTACCTTTGACACAGAGCCCCTCGCGCATATTACAAAGCACCTCCAAAACTAAGATGCGAACCGACATTCAAAAGCATATCACTCAGCGCAGGAAAAGAAAGCAACAGCGATGCTCCTAGTACCGGCGAGTGAACAGGGCAGAGCCCACGCCTGAACCGGTGTTCTACGGATATCCGGAATGGGGCGCAAGCTGCTTCGGGACACAACTGGCGTCAGCAAACAGGTGAGCCACAGAGGTAGGCCAAGGGAAGTGTCGGATACACAACGCTGGTCAGGTATCCCTCTGCCAAGGCTCAATATTTCCCGGAGGCCGTTACAGTGATAGAATGCTGCAACGGACGCAAAGCACTTTGAAAGCGGGTGTCACGCCCGCAATTGCACGCGTTTTGGTTCTTGCACACCCGCTTTTTTTTGGGTGTGACTCGGGCACACCCTCTTTAACTCCAGCTTCTGGGGCTCCGTCTCGCGGAGTACGCTACCAAACACCACTGATTGTGCTCAGCACCAACAGTGCACCTTGTCAACACAAAATACTCGACGGAGCTGCTTCGACTCCGAATGGAAGGGAGGAAATATAGAGATAAGGGACAAATACAATATAAACACAATCTGATTTGTTCTTCGCTTACACCAATACAAGGCATCCTCTCCCTCCATTTTTGCCAAAATCGGAGTCAACCGTCAGAAGAGGAAATGCGGGACGCCCCTTCGATAAGGGGCGGCCTTGCCGATGACGAAGTGCCTCTGGGTGCCATCAGCGGCATGTGGCGGAGCGAGGACATGGAGCTCCGGTCCCTGAGCATCGAGCGGTCGGTTTTGGAGAAGGTGGTGCGCGAATTCGGCGACATTGCCTGCGTGCAGTTCAAAGACCTCAACGTGACCGAAGAAGGCGGCACCGCCGCCCACACCCGCTGCTTCGTGCAGCAAGTTAGAAGCTGCGAAGCCATCGAGCGCACACTCCGTTTCTTCGACGAGCAGATGCACCACCACGAGGTCGACGACACTGTATGCCTTTTTTTCCAGCGTTATTTCGTAGTACAATGCATTGGAAACGCGAAAGAGAACGATGGCAGCGTGTTTGGGAGAATATTGGCTATCTAACAATCGTATTCACACACTATCATTCACTAGCGGCTAATCCTCCAAACACAAATGGCACTTACTCGGGCTGATATCCTCGAGGAGGAAGTCAACTGGGGCACATTGCCCTTTTGCAAGCTACCGCGCTGCGGCACGTACAAACAAACACACGTCTGATCTTTTTCAGCGGTAGGAAAATGTCGTCAGTCGAGATCCATCCGTCGACCGAACACCATCGACTTTTTCAACAAACCTGGCAAAGCCCTTCACGATTGCGGAAACGCGAAAACACGAATCGGGTAACCGATCATTGCACCGCACGTCCTCATTCTACCTAGGTCAACTCAATCGGTGATGACCACCAGGGGTAGTGTGAGCTGAACTCTCGTTTCTATTTGCGGTTGTTCGATCGGATATCGTCGTGATGCTACCGCTGGGGGTTATGGCGTGAGCACCTTAAAGCCAGCACCAAGTCTATACAAGCGTGCGTGAGGTACTCAGGGCACATCGGATTTATCAGGCCGCGCCCGTGCTTCTAACCGTCAGCTTCGGCTGACACCGTTTGCGCACTTAACCATGGCTAACTACTTAAGGACGGACTTAATTTGGGAAAAGGGGGCTCCATGGAAAACCTCAGGTATCCTTTGAGCTCGGAGCAGGATTTCTGCCCGATGAAGGACGCATACGCTTCCGTATGGTACGCACCAACGGCTTCCGAACCGGGAGCTCCTGATACTGTACCAATCAGCCAGAACACAAGCGAACACCTGGAGATGACACGTGTCTCTCGCGCCCGAAGTTTTTCTTCCGTCTTTCGTCTTTCTTGCTGAGGGCGGCAGAGGCTTCTAACATGTTGTTCTCGTCGTCGTGTGTCAGATCTTCATAATAAAGCAAACAGCGACCACCTTCGACCATTTTTTGGCCTCTCACCCGCGAACTTGGCACCCGCGGACCTTCTTGAATTAACCACCACTACAGTGGTAGTTCGCCCGGAAGTGGTCAAGAAGACCCGACGACGAAAACATAGACACAAACGTAGCTCAAAGCATCTGCAGAATAACACGAAAAGCCTCCAGGCAAAACCCCGTTTTCACATTTCTAACCGGGTCTATGCGTCCGCATGGACTGGCGTACTTAGATCTTCAAGCAACGCAATCAACCACCGGACAGGAAGCCGAACACGACCCCTCCCTCGGCATCGACGAGTTCAAAAGCGCTAAAGACGTGACCGACTTGCCGAACGCACTCGAAACGCTGCGCACGGTATGCAACCGCGAAGACATGAAACGACGCTTGGAATGCCCCTTGTTTGCGTGAACCGAATTTTTTTGTGTTAACACTGCATTGTTGGTACTAAAAATTAGTAGTTGGCAGCGTTCTAAAAGCAACTCGCCAAATCAGGTGAAAAGCCGCTAGCGCGCACAAACAAACGGAAGCGCCATACTAATTTTTGCTCGGTCAGACAACCCCCCCTGTGCTCAAGCGTCCAACATCAAAAAGACCCACTTTGTAGTTGTATTGGTGCTCTCCCCCCTGTAGCCTCCGTCGAAGTAATCACAAGGCAGTCCCTCGAGTATTTCCTCTCTCCACACACGCAGAAGCTGCTCGGAGATGAAACCAACCTGCGGGATCAAGTGGACAAGCTGCAGCGGTACCAGTCCGAGCTGGAAATCGCGAAGGAGCGCCAAAAGGCCGTCGAATGGGCCGAGATGTACTGCAAGGACGCTGCCGCCCCTGGCCGGGGCCCGCGCCACGGGGGCAGCCTGAACGCCGCCGAGAACGACTTCGAATCAGTCGACGTGGTCACAGGCGCGAAGGACGGCACGCTCGGGCAGCTCATCGGCACCATCAACACCGAGAAAATGGACACTTTCTACAGGTACAGACATCCTTCCACGCCTCCTTTCTAGCAAACTTGTTTGAGGGGGGTCGAGTGAGGACCTAAAGAAAGACAAGAGGTAGAAGTCCACTTGATTCAGTAGCAAGGCTGGAAGGGGACGATTCGGAAACTTAAGGATGCGGAGTTGGAAAAAATAACCTCGCACTCGTGTGCTTGCTAACAAGAAAAGTAAACGGCAAACCAACCTAGACCACTAAACTGCACTACTTGTGCCACGAAAGATACAAATCCCGATACCATGCCGCATATAGAACATGAGTCTGCAAAATAAAACCGCTCGAACAGTACAGTTTTTCGGGAGGGGGTGTTGCTGTGTGCTCCTGCGGTCTGTGTGTTTTTTCGTACTTGACCAACACAGGCAATTCCTCCCTCTTCCTTGTTCCCGACCTCGCTCCCCTCTATCGATTTGGCGGTAATCGCCCTGTCGTACCAAAGAGTGCAGGTCCAAACGAGACCTCCGTCAACTTACGTAGTGGGGCGATCGGATACTCTGGAGAAACTAACTCGTCTCTCTCTCTCTTTCTCTCTCACTCTCTCGGGAAACGCCAGCGCGGTAGCGATGACCACGAGAACACATACAGGCCCTGGGACTGCTAAGGCGTGACTGACCACACCCGTCCTTTCTCTCTCTCTCAACCCTTTTACGTGCTAGAGGATAGGGGGACCACTCAGGCTCATTTAGTACTTGCAATATTGCGGGTTACCCTTAATGTATTGTGCAGGCCAAAAAGACGTAGGCAGCGTGTTTTGCTGGCTGATCAGAGTTTCTTACCTAAATCCGACACCGGGTAAATACAAGTGGGAAAACGATCAACCGACACGCACGATCAAATATGCAAGCGCCAGCTTGGAAGGAAACGCTCAAGGATGCTGCCAGACAAAGAACCGAAGGGATCCCAAGTCCTGTAACTACCGAACCACGTCTTGAAAGGACGTGGGTTTACCCCTACACGACAAATCACACAAACACAACAGGTCAAAAGTCCTGAGTGAAAAAAACAGTGCTACCACACGTGACAGTAAACAGTAAAGTAAAAGGGCCACAAAGTACGTAAAAGAATGAAAACACACTGCCCAGACCCTGCTGTAACAGCACAAAAGGAAAACCCCCCCCTTCCCCCTCGCCTCACAAGTCAAACGGAGACTTCAAAAAACCGACCGCTTACTACAAGAAACAGTCTAAAAAACAACACACGGTGGTGTTACCGAAGAAACGGAATTTCCATCTTTTCGTTGTACACCCACCCAGGGGAAAACATGTTTGAAACCGTGGATGGGCAAAAGCCACCATCTTTAGCCCCTCAAACAGTTAAAAAAGCAGCCTCCACAAGCTTCCTGAGAGGCCCTGAAGCGCAGGGAGCCTAGCCTCTCATTGACAGCGAGTGAAGAGGGCATCTCTTCGCTCTCTGTCTTTTCTGGCCACACATCAACTCTTGCACATGCTAGATGGCCTCCAGGTAAGTCGGTCCTATCGAAGAAGGTGTAATTGCTCGCCTCAAACCTGGCACTGACGAGCTTGCTCGGACGTGCAGGATTGCCGAAGGGAAATGCGTGACACTCCACAACCCGGATGCATGCAGAGATCTGAAGTGGTGACAAACTGACAATCCTGTTGACCATGTGCAGCCCGGATGATGCAGTCGTCTCTGTTCGAAGGGGGTGGGACCGGGCCCTGGGACTGCTAAGGCGTGACAAACCCGCCCTGTCCTTCCCCCAGGAAACCCGGTCCGAGAATAGCCAGCCCCCCGACACAGAATCTCTTTTTCGTTTTGTATAAGCACCCGCTTTGTAGGAAATGCTTGAGGAGACTGCCAGTTGCGATAGATCAAAGGAGATAAATGTGCTGTAGCCCACACGAAACAAAGGTAAATCTGGGTTTAGTGGCGGGCGTAAGCGTTCGACGAAAAAGACCCACCTGTAGTTGTATTGTTTTCTCCCCCTCTAGCCTCGTTCGAAATGAGCACAAGGCAGTCCCTCGAGTATTTTTAGCAGGGTAGTGTGGTCAACGAAAACTCTAGTTTATCTTTCTACTTTCTCCTACTCTCGCGGGGTACGGGTTTTGTGGTCTCTCTGTCTGTGTTCCCGACGCCTGCCTAACGGCTTCCTGGGTCGGATCTCTTTTATTTGTGCCGGTTCTCTTCTTTCTCGGGTGAGTTCGGCTTTGACAGCTGGCAGGAAACCTTCGCGGCGCACCTGGGCAAATAAACCACGCAGGCTGATCTACCGGGTGACCAAAGGTCACGCGGTGGTGCACAAGGAGCCGCTGAAGGGAGACGCGGGCGAGAAGGATGGCGTGAAGACCATCTTCCGCATCCTGTACTCCTCCTTCGAAATGCAGTCACGGATCCTGAAGCTGGTCATCAGCAACGGCGCGATGGTGCACTTGGGGCGTCCCTTGCACTCGGCGACCGGCGCGACCGACTCGAAGGCGGGCGACATCCAGAACCTCCCGGGGGATGACCACGCCTTTAGGCAGTTGCGCGAGAACATCGAAAACGAGGTCGTGGACCGGTCGAAGATGATCCAGAACACGTCGCTGATGGTGGAGGAGAAGCTGCATGCGATCGCGCGGGTGCACACCGCGCGGCGGCACTTCATCCTGCGGGAGAAGGCGATGTACCACGCCCTCAACATGATGCAGATCGACAAGGGCACCCTCTTCGCCAGCGCCGTCGCGTGGATCCCCACCCGGCACCTCGGAAAAGTGAACCGGATCCTGCAGTCGTACGACCTCTGCCGGCTCGACGCCGAGGACATCAAGGCAACCGACGCGGAGTCCCCGCCCACGTACTTCGAAACCAACGAGTTCACCGGCACCTTCCAAGGCATCGTCGACGCGTACGGCATCCCGCGGTACCAAGAGTGCAATCCCGCCATCTTCGCCATCGTCACGTTCCCGTGGCTTTTCGGCATCATGTATGGAGACATCGGGCACGGCGTCATCATCACCATTTCCTCAGCCATCATGATCTACTTCCAGGGCGCCTTGCAGAAGCAGAAGCTCAATGAAATCGTCGACGTATGTGCCGTTTCTTCTAACATTCGACGAATACTGACACGCAAACGAGAATCACAGCCAGACGTTTCTACCTTCGCTTTGCCTTGCAGCACGCGACGGCGGAGAAGACCCAGTAGAAGTGTGTTGTGTTGGATCATGTACCCGTTCTTTCGCAAACTAGTATCGTAGTTTCAGCTTAGTGTGAGTTTGATCAAAGTAACATCAAGGCAGTCCTTACAAAGACCAGCCACAGTCAACGCCGCGTGGGTGCGGGCTTTTGATAGTATTATTAATCATCATGTTTCAAACCCCCGATTGCGCGTAACCTGGAAGCACCCAGAGGGTGTCGGTGGGTACAAAGGTGCAGTTGCCCGCATCCATCCGGCAGTCAGCTCGCATCGGGGAGGTGACGCTACCCACCTCGACAAGGTGTCCAGCTCCCCCACGGTTCGTAGTGAACTTCTTACCTCGGGCTTAGTTCGGACCGGCCGCGTTGCTGCCCTCAAACCTCGCACTCGTGTGCTTGCTAGCAAGAAAGATAAACGGCAAACCAAGCTAGACCACTAAACTGCACTACTTGTGCCACGAAGATACAATCCCGATACCATGCCGCATAAAGAAATGGAGTCTGCAAACTAAAACCGCCCGAACAGTACAGTTTTTCGGGAGGGGTGTTGCGTTTAAAAGTCCGAACGACAGGTTAACCGCACCAACCGCCGAGAGGAAAACGAGTGGCTTTCGTTACGGCGAGAGAACGGAAACCAAGCGGACTTGGCATTATCCTTGCGTTAGCCCCACGTTGTGTGCAACCACTTGATTGGCGTTTGTGTGGGGTTTCTGTGTTCTTTTTCGGGCACAGACGGAACCATGCCATGTCATTCTGCACGGGCAAGCGCGGACGGCAAGAGAACGGAAACGGACTTGGCATTATACAATGGTTGCAACCAGCACCATACTGAAGATCATTTTACCGGCTCAGTTTCCATGTCCGGCTCAGTTTCCATGTCCGGCTCAGTTTCCATGTGCTCAGCAGGCTTTTAACACCGGGAACTGAACAGTCATAATGATACAGCTTTGGAGGCACGGAGTCAACCCCCACCCACACCACAATTCTAACAGATGATCTTCGGAGCACGTTGGCTCCTCCTGCTGATGGGCCTCATGGCCGTGTACATGGGGCTCCTCTACAACGACTGCTTCGGAATGATGTTGCAGTACAGCGAATCGAGGTTTGAGTTCCCGGACGATTGGGTGAACGGTATCAAGTACAGTGACCCGACCAACCCTGCCATGTGTTTCGACGGCACGAACGTCCCGCTGGTCTGTGGGAAGTGCAGCATGGCTGATTTGCAGAACGTCGACGTGATGGTGCAAGGTGTCATGGTGCCGCGCTGCACGTGCCCGTACGCGTGGAACGTGACCGATTCCGAATTCAGCTGCCCGAACATCCCGAACGACCCTGAAAATTACTTGAAACCCGCCAAAGGCCCAACTCCGTTCGGGTTCGACATAGCGTGGCACGAGGCTGACAACAAGCTCACTTACTACAACTCGTACAAGATGAAGAATGCTGTCATAGTCGGTGTCCTGCAAATGGCTCTCGGGCTGTTCCTTTCCCTTGCAAACGACATTTACTTCAAGGATACAAGGCACATCATTTTTGGGTTCATCCCGGAGTGCATGTTCCTCTTCTGCACCTTCGGATACATGTGCGTCATGCTCATCCTCAAGTGGGTGACCCCGTGGCCCAACACTTCCATCGCGCCCAACTCGCTCGAGACGATGACGAACTTCTTCCTGTCCCCCGGTAAGTACAGTCTCATCAACGAAACTGCTTGCAACCTTCCTCCCACCGATCCCGAAAACGACTGCTCCGGGGTATGCCTTGTGTCTTATTGTAATCGCAAAAAAGAAAAAAACAATTACTCGCAAATCCCGGACATGGCTAGCCATAACCCACAACGAAATCGTACACCAAATATACAACGTAACCATATAGCCCTTTCTTGCTCTAAGAGAAACCATTTATCAACGGTCACACGGAGACCCTAAACCCCCGGGATTTCAAGCGAACCTTAACTCAGAAAACAATTAATCGCAAACACGAAAAATAACGCTGGCAGCGTGTCTGGAAGAAGATTAGCCTAAACAATTCAGATTCACTCACGAACAGGCTAATCCTTCCCCGGCGCGTACAAACAAACGCCGCGCCTATTGCTTTTAGTTCCCTCTCCCATCCCCTTCTTCTTGGTGGTGTAAGCGAAGAACAAATCAAATTGTGTTTGTATTGCATTTGTCCCTCTACCTCTATATATCTGCTTGCATAACTGATTGCTCTGACACGGTTGTAGGGGCCTTCTCCCTGTGACGGATTCGCCTGTGCTCTCGTAGCACGGGTGGTCCTGGCTGTGACGAGCTACGAATAGCCGCCTGACAAACCAGACTCACACCGCTGTCCTGTCTGCAGACACTCAGGTTCCGCGCTGATGATGGTCCGCCTTAATTCGCAAAAAAGTCCAACATCTTGGTGTCACGGGATATGCCGGCAGCCGCTGTCTGATCGGCTTTCTCACGTGGGGTGGTCCTGAAAGTACCTCCCTCAGGTGACACCACTGGGTTACCTCTAACCATGCAACTTCCGACGTCACCGAAGACCGTTGGGCCTTGCGTCGTGCTGTCGATATAATAGACCGAATCCACTAATCACCAACAGTACGACTACCTGTATTCCGGCCAGACGACTGTACAGACCGTGCTGATCATCATCGCGTTCTCGGCTGTTCCGCTGATGCTGTTCCCGATCCCGATTTTGAAGAGCAGGGAGAAGAAGCGATTGGAGAAAGACGCGCTGCAAATGGGAACCACGGCGCCCGTGATCGACATGCAGGAGGTGTGGATCAAGCAGGTGATCCACACAATCGAGTTCATCCTCGGTTGCGTCTCGAACACCGCTTCGTACCTCCGTCTCTGGGCGCTGTCCCTGGCACACGCGGAGCTGTCTGAAGTCTTCTGGAGCTTCGCCATCATGAAGATGCTCGACGGCGCGGATGGCATCGGGGGCGGGTTCATCATGTGGGCCGGCTTCGGCGCGTGGTTGTCGGTGACCATCGGCGTGCTGATCGTCATGGAGGCCCTGTCCGCGTTCCTGCACGCGCTCCGTCTGCACTGGGTCGAGTTCCAGACCAAGTTCTACGCCGGCGACGGCCGCAAGTTCGCTCCCCTCGATTTCGCCGAAATCATCGCGGAGGCTGAGGGCGCACGGTGATCGGCCCTCCCTCGTCGCCTTGTCACCATGCATCCGCCATTCTTCACTTCCCCAAACCCCCCCCAATCCCCTTCTTCTCCACTCCCAGCTTCTGAGGCGGACCTCCCCGTGACGGATCTGCCTGTGGCGCGGGTGGCCCTGGCTGTGACGAGATACGAACAGCCACCTGACAACCAGACTCACACCGCTGTCCTGTCTGCAGACACTCAGATGGGCCACACGGCGAGGTCCAGCCTCAGAAGCTGGTGTGAAAGAGGCTGTGCCCGAGTATCCCGAAAAGCACAGTACCAAAACGCGTGTAAATCCACACCCGAAACACGGAACTCCAACTCCAACACCAGCTTCTGAGGCTGGACTCCGTGCATGGGTATAGCCGGCCGGGAGTGTGGCTAGCGGTCAAACCTGAGGCGTCTACGCCGAGAAACAACTTCCGCACCCACGCAAGCGGCGCTTGCGTGGCACACCTGCAGACACTCAGGTTCTGCGTTGATGATGGCCTGCCTCCGTGTCCGTGGCTTAACGACGGAAACACGCAGATGGGGGACCAAAAACCATTCCAAGCACGTTCTTGAAACCCGACCCCACCTGCACCTGCTGTCAGCCGACAATCTGTCATCTGATAAAGAGATCTACGCCTTTCAAATGTGATGGGCGTGGCTCTCAAACGAGCCCAACGGTCAAAGCGGACAGGCGAGGAAAAAAAGTGAAAGCCCGCACACCAGTCCAACCAGCCGTTGAGATTGGCGAAGACACGTACATGGTGACCGGCTTCATAATCCATTACCGGAAAAGTACATGCTGGACACTACTACACCGTCATGGAAGAAGCAGACGAATGGGTGGGTTATGACGACCAGCAAGTATCAACCCTTCCATGGGAGACATGTGCCAGCAAGTTCGTCTCCAACGGCTACATCGTCTCCCTTGAGAAACACTTTCACTAAGTGAAAGCAGTGTCCCGTGGCGGTTGGTTACGAGCCACAACAAAACCCGACCCCCCTTTTTTAACTCACGAAGGAAGGATGCGACGAACAATGAAACCAGGAAGTTGTGATAGCACCGGAATAGGACCGAAAATCCCCATCCAAAGGATCCACTGATGCGCTCTAACTCTGGATTGGTCTGCGTTCACGAGCGAAACCCGAGACGAAGAACGAGGTGCACACAACACCGCGGTGAAAAACAAGATTTCCCCCCCCCACATCACATTCATTACGGGTGTGGTCGTGGTGTCGGTCGCAATAGTCGCTTTGTTAGCCAAAGAGAGAAAAAGAGCGCCAGAGAGAAAAGAAAAGATAACGTTTTCTTCCGGAAAAGAAGGGTTACGCGAACCCCCGAAAAAAATAATTCCCCCCCCCCCAAAAAAAAAAAATGTGTGCGACGGACCTGTTTTGTATCTTTACATCGCAGGTTCCAACGCTGCCAACTTTCTTTTTTGTACTGACATGTCCAGCGTGGTATGTTGTTCCAAAGAATAATAAGCATTTATTCGGCAAGATAATTTTCGTTTATTTTGTCGAGGTGTCGGTTTTAGTCCCGAGGGAGGCCCGGGGGGGTTTGCAACCCCGAGCCACGAGCGGAGCGAGTGGCGAGGGGTTGCAAACCCCACCGAGGCCTCCCGAGCGGAAGTTATTGCCGAATAAATGATTTTATTGGGAAAACTAAATTCCCGAGGGTGGAAACAAAAACATCGTTGCTGCTGGACGGCGTGAAATTTTGATAAGTCGCGGAGAGTTGGTGTAGTGTTAGTTTGCAACGCGAGTGCTCGACCGCTTGCAGGTGATCAGCAGATGAACTCAGACAGCTGGAATCCAGTGTGTTCAGGCAGACCCACAGTTGTTGTTGCAACAAGTTTTCTACGCACTTGGACCTGGAATTCAGCATGGGTGAGTTCACTGGCGGTGAACTTCACCTGACACTCGCGTTCACGGGAGGGGTTTTCTTCACAGGCCTTTGAGCACCGAGGATGAGACACCAATGAATTCGGCTCAAAGCGAGCTCGAAAACACGCGACTTCACTCGACACAGGGAGAAAAAATTTTTTGCGAGGGGTCGCCCCTACAGATTTCTCTGTATAACCCCCACGCAAAAATAAACGTTTATTTTTCCGGCCTGTGTAAGCACAACGGAATCCTGCCAAAAATAAACGAAATTTATCGTCACGCTCCGCAAGCCATTTCCACCAGAGGGAATTTATTTTTCCCAATAAAAACACAAACCGACAGTGACCCCCAAAACCTTTTTCAACCTTTCCAATACCCTTCAAGCTAAACCATACAACGACCCCCCCCACCTGTGCCGAAACACGGCGCAGACGGGACCAGTGCGGTGTTGAACATTCCCCCACCTGTGCATCTCCCCCCCCACCTCTGGAGCATTTCTATCACTGTCACTCGAAGCCGCCTGACAAACCAGACTCACACCGCAGTCCCGTCTGCAGACACTCAGGTTCCGCGCTGATGATGGTCCGCCTTGTGTGTCCGTGGCTTAAACCGCCCGATACACGGCGCAGACGGGACCAGTGCGGTGTTGTGAGCATATACCCATTCCAAGCACGTTGTTGCAATCCCCCCACCTCTGGAGCATTTCTATCACTGTCACTCGAATCTTCTTCGCTCGCGCTTTCCCCCGGTGCGTCCAGCGGGAGGCTTCCTGCGGTCTAGCTCATTCCGTTGCTGAAGAAGAATCCTCCCACCTCCCCCCTCCTTTCAAACCGCTAGGAAAACCTGCCGGAACAAACCTGCATACGTTCTTCATTTCCCGTTTTCAAGAAACTGTCGCGAAAGAAATGATGGCAAACCTGGCCTTTGGATCCGCGTTACAACAACAACCCCAACGTTAGCGGTGAGCAGAACGGTACGGTACAGGTGGAGAAAGTTTGCACTTCTCAGTCTGTTTGTCACAATGAACACTGCACATTCCTGGAGGCAACAGCCCATTTAAAATTCAACCACCACGGTAAGGGGCAAATACAATACAAACACAATCTGATTTGTTCATCGCTTACACCACCAAAAAATACAAGGCACCCTCTCCCTCTATTTTTGCCAAAATTCGGAGTCAACCGTCAGAAGAGGAAATGCGGGACGCCACTTCGATAAGAGGCGGCCTTGCCGATGACGAAGTGCCTCTAGGTGCCCTCAGCGGCATGTGGCGGAGCGAGGACATGGAGCTCCGGTCCCTGAGCATCGAGCGGTCGGTTTTGGAGAAGGTGGTGCGCGAATTCGGCGACATTGCCTGCGTGCAGTTCAAAGACCTCAACGTAACCGAAGAAGGCACCGCCGCCCACACCCGCTGCTTCGTGCAGCAAGTTAGAAGCTGCGAAGCCATCGAGCGCACGCTCCGTTTCTTCGACGAGCAGATGCACCACCACGAGGTTGACGACACTGTATGCCTTTTTTCCAGCATTATTTCGAAGTAACAATGCATTGGAAACGCGAAAGAGAACGCTGGCAGCGTGCTTGGGAGAATATTGGCTATCTAACAATCGTATTCACACACTATCATTCACTAGCGGCTAATCCTCCAAACACAAATGGCACTTACTCGGGCTGATATCCTCGAGGAGGAAGTCAACTGGGGCACATTGCCTATCGGTTTGGGGTTTGAGTCTTGGAGAGACGTCCATTCTTGCGGTTCGAACATAAATGATGAGAACGTTTACAATTACGCTCTCGTTCTTCTGACTCTTGCTGAAGACACGTTGTGAATCATGCTTCTGCAATTCTGAGTTAATCCCAAAGATCCTGTCCTATCGGTTCGGGGTTTGAGTCTTGGAGAGACGTCCATTCTTGCCGTTTGCAAGCTACCGCGCTGCGGCACGTACAAACAAACACGCGCCTGTTCTTTTTTAGCGAATTTTGGAAAATGTCGTCAGTCGAGATCCATCCGTCGACCGAACACCATCGACTTTTTCAACAAACCTGGCAAAGCCCTTCACGATTGCGGAAACGCGAAAACACGAATCGGGTAACTGATCATTGCACCGCACGTCCTAGGTAAACTCGATCGGTGACGAACACCAGGGGCAGTGTGAGCGGGACTCTCGTTTCTATTTGCGGTTGTTGAACTTCAACTTGTTCGATCGGATATCATCGTGATGCCACCGCTGGGGATTATGACTGAGCACTTTTAAGCCAGCACCAAGTCTACAGAAGAGTGCTTGAGGTACTCAGGGCACATCGGATGTATCAGGCCGCGCCCGTGCTTCTAACCGTCAGCTTCGGCTGACATCGTTTGCGCACTTAACCATGGCTAACTACTTAAGGACGGACTTAATTTGGGAAAAGGGGGCTCCATGGAAAACCTCAGGTATCCGTTGAGCTCGGAGCAGGATTTCTGCCCGATGAAGGACGCATACGCTTCCGTATGGTTCACACCAACGGCTTCCGAACCGGGAGCTCCTGATACTGTAGAACAAACCCACCAATCAGCCAGAACACAAGCGAACAGCTGGAGATGACACGTGTCTCTCGCGCCCGAAGTTTTTCTTCCGTCATTCGTCTTTCTTGCTGAGGGCGGCAGACCTCTGCCGCGGCTTCTACCATGTTGTTCTCGTCTTCGTGTGTCAGATCTTTCCAATAAAGCAAACAGCGACCACTTTGGACCATTCTTTGGCCTCTCACCCGTAAACTTGACACCCGCGAACTTTCTTGAATTAACCACCACTACAGTGGTAGTTCGCCCGGAAGTGGTCAAGAAGACCCGACGACGAAAACATAGACACAAACGTAGCTCAAAGCATCTGCAGAATAACACGAAAAGCCTCCAGGCAAAACCCCGTTTTCACATTTCTAACCGGGTCTATGCGTCCGCATGGACTGGCGTACTTAGATCTTCAAGCAACGCAATCAACCACCGGACAGGAAGCCGAACACGACCCCTCCCTCGGCATCGACGAGTTCAAAGGCGCTAAAGACGTGACCGACTTGCCGAACGCACTCGAAACGCTGCGCACGGTATGCAACCGCGAAGACATGAAACGACGCTTGGAATGTCCCTTGTTTGCGTGCGTGACGGTTCCAGGCACTCAGACACCCACAGGCACCGCAGAGCCCCAAATCCGGGTTTTTGGCTGAAATCGACTTTTTTGCTCGGTCAGACAACCCCCTGTGCTCAAGCGTTCAACACAAAAAAGGTTCTCTCCCCCTGTAGCCTCCGTCGAAGTATTCACAAGGCAGTCCCTCGAGTATTTCCTCTCTCCACACACGCAGAAGCTGCTCGGAGATGAAGCCAACCTGCGGGATCAAGTGGACAAGCTGCAGCGGTACCAGTCCGAGCTGGAAATCGCGAAGGAGCGCCAAAAGGCCGTCGAATGGGCCGAGATGTACTGCAAGGACGCTGCCGCCCCTGGCCGGGGCCCGCGCCGCGGGGGCAGCCTGAACGCCGCCGAGAACGACTTCGAAACCGTCGACGTGGTCACAGGCGCGAAGGACGGCACGCTCGGGCAGCTCATCGGCACCATCAACACCGAGAAAATGGACACTTTCTACAGGTACAGACATCCTTCCACGCCTCCTTTCTAGCAAACTTGTTTAAGGGGGGTCGAGTGAGGACCTAAACAAAGACAAGAGGTATGGGGCGACAAGCCCTGAGTGTTCGAAGTCCACTTGATTCAGAAGCAAGGCTGGAAGGGGACGATTCGGAAACTTAAGGATGCGGAGTTGGAAAAATTAACCTCGCACTCGTGTGCTCACTAACAAGAAAAGTAAACGGCAAACCAAGCTGGACCACTAAACTGCACTACTTGTGCCACGAAAGATACAAATCCGGATACCATGCCGCATCAAGAACATGAGTCTGCAAAATAAAACCGCCCGAACAGTACAGTTTTTCGGGAGGGGAGTTGAACCCGGGGCCCCCTCGGGGGTGCCCTTGGCAACATTCGTCACGAAAATATTCTGCTCGGTGCGTCAGCTAGGTTGGTGTCGGTTGGCACCCACTCAACCGACCGGTCCACACCCCGCAGCTCGGACACAATCGCTGCTATGGCCTGCGAGAACACGTACCCTGTCGCCTTCGTCGTCGTCAGCGCATAATACACCAAAGCGTTATCCGTCTTGAGTACAACACCGGCGTTTCCTTCCCTTGTCGCCATCCACCTGCGGACGGACCGTAGCGTGGCCCACGCTTCCAGCACGTGTATCGGTTGCCGTTGCTGCTCCGGCGTCCACTTCCATCCCTTCACTTCGACCGTCTCTTGTAGCGCGTAACCCCCTCCGGTCTTCGATGCGTCCGCCCACACCGTGTCGATCCAGTCGCTCGGTGGTCGAAGAACCGACACCGGCTCATTCGCCAAAACGTGCTGCACCAGTTTTTCACGATATCCAACCACGACCGTCTCCACCACACTGTCCGGTGCGTCCATCCCTCTTCTGAGCGGCGAGCTCTCTCGCCCTGCGTGACACGAACTGCTTCAGCGACGGGTAGTCGTACTGCGGCATGTTCAACACCCTCATCACCCAGAACAACGCTCCGAGCAGCTTCCAGGTCGTCTTCAACGTCTGCGTTGCCGGGTCCGCCTTGTACACCCGCCAGAACACTGCCAATTTTCCGATGAACCCTCTCACCAGACACACTGTCTTCGCCGCTAAATCGACTCGCATGCCCAACACGTCCGCTTGCTCCGCGGGTTGGTGATCTTCCTCCTTAAACACCGCCCTGCATTCCCCTGCCTTCCGCTTCAGTACCGCAACGGCATTCGTCACCGTCCGCGCATCCGCCCCGAAAATCCGGAAGTTGTCGATGTAAGCCATTCCTGACGCTTGCCCAGCAATGACCCTCATCGCCCGTGTCATGATGACACTCGCTGTCGTTTGCGCCACATACACGCTCCACGCCCACCCCATTGCTAGAACGACGAGCTGGAACACTCCCACCACCGTCCTGATGACGAAGTAGTCTTGCAGCTGAGGCGCTGCAATCTGGAAAAACCAACTGCGGCCGTCCAACTGCGCAACGTACGCGTTGTTGGCAACCGCCTCTTTCACGTCCTTGACCGCCGGCAGCTTCACCTGCGGCGGCTCCTGTATCGCTTCGCCATACACCGACGCATCAACGATCAGGCGGTTCTTGTCGTTTGGCTTCGGCACTGTAAATGCCTTGCATACGTGCCTGACCGCGTTCTCCGTTCGCCGCCTCGCCCTGATGACCCCCATTTCTTCGAGCTGCCGGACCTGTTCTGCTGTCAGCGTCGACTTCGGGCCCGGCAACCTCCTCCACCTTCGCCATGTCCACCGTCGCGGCCACAATCTCGTCCATGAGACCATCTGATCCACCGCCCCCCACCTCTCCAGGGCGGGGTGCCAAATCCGTATACGGGTACCCAGAATCTGCCACGATCCTGAGCACCATCCTCCACTTCGACCTTCGACCCCGCCTCCTGGCGCCGCATACCCGTACCGCTTCTAGACTTCCTAGGCGATCCCGGGCGCCCGCGCGCCTTGTCATCCCCTACTGCACATCCTGCAGCCGCCGTACGACGTCCTCCACGCCTGCCCCTCTTTCTCGTCGCTCTGCTGCTCGTTCCAGCCCGAGGTACGTCTCGACGTTCTTGAACTGTCGATGTCCCGTGAGCCGCTGCAGCCTCGCATCGTCCACTCCCATGTCGTCGATCGCATGGGCGTACCCCCGCTTGAACGCGTGGGTTGTCACACCCACTTGCTTCAGCCGCGCGAGCAGGGGCTTGTACGCGACGTTGAACACCGGCCCGTCGATGCTCGACCTTCCGGCGACAAACCTTTCCACGTCCTGCCGAAACACGCCCCTCAAGCACACGTTTCGTCTGGTGGGCCGGTTCTCCGTCTTCGACTCCCTCTGCACCAACGTCAACTTGAGCACGTCTGCTTCTCCTGCACGACCTTCAGATCTTCCAGCCGCGACACGCCTTCCCAGCGAAGCCCCAGTAAGTGCTGAACGCAGCAGAAAGCCATCTGCTCTGGACTCAGCGCCCTCCGCAACAGTTCCCAGTGCTTCGGTTCCACTGGCGCAGCCTGCCTCGTCGGCACATCGGCTCCCAACGCCGTCAGACCCGCTACGTGCGCCTCCAAGATTCCCAGCCGCACGTGCGGCGCCCATCTCTGGAACACCGACCGAAGGCACAGGGCGTAGTCCCTCTGCGTCGAGGGCCTCACCCCTGCCGATTCTGCCAGGTACACCCCGACCCAGTCGTGCAATCCCGCCCCAGGAAACCTTTTCGTCACCCCGACCAGCTTTTCCAACCGTTGCGCCCACCTGACCATCGTGGTCGCCGCTACTGCGCGCGCCTGCACTGCCTCGAGGTACTCTCGCTGTTGCCTCGTGACGATGCCGTTCCCCTTTGCCCCCAGGCCAAGCTCCGCCAAAGCCTCCATCAGCCTCCCGTAGGCCCTTTCTCTTGCCTGAATCCCCGTCAATCCCGAATGGCGCCCTCTCCGGCACCGCCGCGTTCACCCCTGTTGTTTCCCGTACCCCAAAAACCCGCTCGCTGTCCCCTCGCGACCCCGTACCCCTGTACCCCATTCTCCCTCTTTCCCCGTTGGGAGATCGAACGCCCCCCGCGGCACCTACCGGTGCTGCCATCGTCCCAAGTACCCTTTCCATTTTCCTTATCCCCGCCCGAGAGGCTGCAGTTCCCTGCCCCTGTCCCGAATTCTCCCCAATTGTCACTTCTTTCCTTTCCCCGTTCCGCCCTGGCGAAAACCCCCCGTCTGGTACCCAATCTTCCCCCCAGTTACCGGCTGCACATACGTCCTGTTCCATTGCCCCGAGCTCTGCGATTTCGTCCCCTTGCTTCTCGCCCGCTGCCTCTCGTCCTCCTTCCACGCTTCCGCCAGCGGCCCGGGCAGGTCCTGTTCTTCCAATGCCTTCTCGAACATGCCCGCATGCCCTCCTTTTACCCCCGTCTCCTCCCCGAACTGGAGCGCCACCAACCGCGCAATCGCCCTGTCCACCACTGCGACCATGTGCACATCCCCAAAGGACCCCCCCACCGGCCTCTCCGGGTCCGAAAAATAATCGAACCCGTCTCGAGGTTCGCCAGCTGCCCTTTCGCCTGCTCCCGGGCCCCTGGTCTCGCCCCCGTGCAGAGCACTCGCTCGAACCAGGTTTCAAAAACCCTGAGCACTTCCATGCGCGCTGGTCCTGGAAAAATCCCCTCCCCGAGGTCCGCGAACCCCAACGCGCGACTCCTCTGCGGCATCCCGCCTGCCGACAGCCGTCACCATACCCATCAAACTGCTGAGCATCTGCTTCATCTCCGCGTTCCCCGCCTCCATCATCTGCAGCCGCACATCATGCTCCGCGACCTTCTGCGACGCCTGCCCAAAGGTCTGGGCCGTCTTCTCCTCCAGATCCCTTACCGCCTCCTGCGGCTCGCCTTCCTCCCCGTCTGCCCTTCTCCTCTTCCCTTGCACACTGCCCGGCAGTGCAGCGGCGACTGCGCCGGGGTGCCCGCCCTCGAGCTGCTCGAGGCGGTCGCTTGTAGCGCCGCCAGCGCCCTCTGCCTGCAGGCCTTCTTGTGGGTGGCCAACCCTTTCGGGTCAAACGAGGCCCCACAGTGCGGGCACTCTTCCGCCATGTTTGCGATCGGTCGGGAGGGGAGTTGCCGTGTGCTCCTGCGGTCTTTGTGTTTTTTCGTACTTGACCAACAGGTTCACCCCCCCGCATGCCAAGTCCGCCCTTCGGTATAAGTTCGTCCAGAACTTCACTCTCTCTCTCTCTGGCAAACCCAGTTAGACCACTAAACTGCACTACTACTTGTGCCACGAAAGATACAAATCCCGATACCATGCCGCATAGAGAACATAAGTCTGCAAAATAAAGCCGCCCGAACAGTACAGTTTTTCGGGGAGTTGCTGTGTGCTCCTGCGGTCTTTGTGTTTTTGTGTCACTCTCTCAGCACGGTAGCGATGACCACGAGAACACATACAGGGTGAGGAGAGGCCCTGGGACCGCTAAGGCGACTAACACCTTTTGACTCGGTTTAATGTGTTCTCTCTCTCTCTCGGGAAAGGTTAGCGGTAGTGACCACGAGAACACATACAGGTGGGAAAGGCCCTGGGACTGCGAAGGCGTGACTAACCACACCCTTTGACTTGTTTTGAAACACCTCACGCGAGGACAGGGTTAAGTATCCAGGAAAGCTGCACCTTTATCGTGTAGCTCCGTGGTTCGTTACTTGGTAAGGCTCGGATGTGGTTCTCTTCTTTCTCGGAAAATCAGCGCGATGGCGATGACAACGAGAACACAAAAAAATGACAGGGGGTGGGACCGAGCCCTGGGACTGCTAAGGCGTGACAAACCCGCCCTGTCCTTCCCCCAGGGAAACCCGGTCCGAGAATAGCCAGCCCTCCGACATGGAATCTCTTTTTTGTGCGTTGAGCACCCGCTTTGTAGGAAATGCTTGAGGAGACTGCCAGTTGCGATAGATCAAAGGAGGTAAATGTGCTGTAGTCTCTTTTATTTGTGCCGGTTCTCTTCTTTCTCTCGGGTGAGTTCGGCTTTGACAGCTGGCAGAAAACCTTCGCGGCGCACCTGGGCAAATAAACCACGCAGGCTGATCTACCGGGTGACCAAAGGTCACGCGGTGGTGCACAAGGAGCCGCTGAAGGGAGACGCGGGCGAGAAGGATGGCGCGAAGACCATCTTCCGCATCCTGTACTCCTCCTTCGAAATGCAGTCACGGATCCTGAAGCTGATCATCAGCAACGGCGCGATGGTACACTTGGGGCGTCCCTTGCACTCGGCGACCGGCGCGACCGACTCGAAGGCGGGCGACATCCAGAACCTCCCGGGGGATGATCACGCGTTCAGGAAGTTGCGCGAGAATATCGAAAACGAGGTCGTGGACCGGTCGAAGATGATCCAGAACACGTCGCTGATGGTGGAGGAGAAGCTGCATGCGATCGCGCGGGTGCACACCGCGCGGCGGCACTTCATCCTGCGGGAGAAGGCGATGTACCACGCCCTCAACATGATGCAGATCGACAAGGGCACCCTCTTCGCCAGCGCCGTCGCGTGGATCCCCACCCGGCACCTCGGAAAAGTGAACCGGATCCTGCAGTCGTACGACCTCTGCCGGCTCGACGCCGAGGACATCAAGGCTACCGACGAGGAGTCCCCGCCCACGTACTTCGAAACCAACGAGTTCACCGGCACCTTCCAAGGCATCGTCGACGCGTACGGCATCCCGCGGTACCAAGAGTGCAATCCCGCCATCTTCGCCATCGTCACGTTCCCGTGGCTTTTCGGCATCATGTATGGAGACATCGGGCACGGCGTCATCATCACCATTTCCTCCGCCATCATGATCTACTTCCAGGGCGTCTTGCAGAAGCAGAAGCTCAATGAAATCGTCGACGTATGTGCCGTTTCTTCTGTCACAGCCAGACATTTCTACCTTCGATTTGCTTGCAGCACGCGACGGCGAAGAAGACCCAGTAGAAGCGTTGTGTTGGATCATGTACTCGTTCTTTCGCAAACTAGTATTCGTAGTTTCAGCTTAGTGTGAGTTTGATCAAAGTAACATCAAGGCAGTCCTTACAAAGACCAGCCACAGTCAACGCCGCGTGGGTGCGAGCTTTTGATAATATTCTTAATCATCATGTTTCAAACCCCCGATTGCGCGTAACCTGGAAGCACCCAGAGGGTGTCGGTGGTACAAAGGTGCAGTTGCCCGCATCCATCCGGCAGTCAGCTTGCATCGGGGAGGTGACGCTACCCACCTGGACAAGGTGTCCTGCTGCCCCAGGGTTCGTAGTAAAAGTCCGAACGACACAGGTTAACCGCACCAACCGCCGAGAGAAAGACGAGTGGCTTTCGTTACGGCAAGAGAACGGAACCCAAGCGGACTTGGCATTATCCAATGGTTGCAACCAGCGCCATGCTGAAGATCATTTTACCGGCTCAGTTTCCATGTCTGTGCTCCGCAGGTTTTTAGCACCGGGAACTGATTAGTCATTATGATACAGCTTCGGACGCACGGAGTCAACCCCCACCCACAACACAATTCTAACAGATGATCTTCGGAGCACGTTGGCTCCTCCTGCTGATGGGCCTCATGGCCGTGTACATGGGGTTCCTCTACAACGACTGCTTCGGAATGATGTTGCAATACAGCGATTCGAGGTTTGAGTTCCCGGACGATTGGGTGAACGGTATCAAGTACAGTGACCCGACCAACCCTGCCATGTGTTTCGACGGCACGAACGTCCCGCTGGTCTGTGGGAAGTGCAGCATGGCTGATTTGCAGAACGTCGACGTGATGGTGCAAGGTGTCATGGTGCCGCGCTGCACGTGCCCGTACGCGTGGAACGTGACCGATTCCGAATTCAGCTGCCCGAACATCCCGAACGACCCTGAAAATTACTTGAAACCCGCCAAAGGCCCAACTCCGTTCGGGTTCGACATAGCGTGGCACGAGGCTGACAACAAGCTCACTTACTACAACTCGTACAAGATGAAGAATGCTGTCATAGTCGGTGTCCTGCAAATGTCTCTCGGGCTGTTCCTTTCCCTTGCAAACCACATTTACTTCAAGGATACAAAGCACATCATTTTTGGGTTCATCCCGGAGTGCATGTTCCTCTTCTGCACCTTCGGATACATGTGCGTCATGCTCATCCTCAAGTGGGTGACCCCGTGGCCCAACACTTCCATCGCGCCCAACTCGCTCGAGACGATGACGAACTTCTTCCTGTCCCCCGGTAAGTACAGTCTCATCAACGAAACTGCTTGCAACCTTCCGCCCACCGATCCCGAAAACGACTGCTCCGGGGTATGCCTTGTGTCTTATTGTAATCGCAAAAATACTCGAGGGACTGCCTTGTGCTCATTTCGAAGGAGGCTAGACAACTACAAAGTGGGTCTTTTTTGTTGAACGCTTACGCCCACCACTGAACCCAGATTCACCTTTGTTTCGTGTGGGCTACAGCACATTTACCTCCATCGCACCACTGGCAGTCTCCTCAAGCATTTCCTACAAAGCAGGTGCTTACAAAAAAAACAATTAATCGCAAACACGAAAGAGTTTTCCCAGAATGTAAAATCGGGAAATCCTCAGATCTGGCGACTGAAGGCAAGGGGTGCATCCTCAGGTCCAAAGAACGGCGGCAATGGAACGTCGAGCGCCAAATAGCCCATTTCCTTCCTCAGAATTGTTTCTTCCTGACCTGAGGGGTCACCTACCAGGGCCGTCCTAGAGGTGACCTCAAAATGGTCGCGTCTTAGATTTTCACTGATATATATGAGACGATGCCAACCCCCCCCCCCCTAGGCATGCATAAAAATAAGAATCGGCCTTCTGGGGGGGCGTTACCCGTTACCCGTTACCCGTCCTTATTTTTATCCGACTGTGGCTGAGGTGGGCTGCTCCTGAGGCCCAGCATGGTGGGTGCGTTGCTGCGGCCCAGCGCGCCGAGTGGACTGCGCGTGGACTGCGCCGGGGCCCGGCGTGCGTGAGGCCCAGTACGTCGGGTGGACTGTGCCTGAGGCCCGGCATACTGGGTGGGCTATTGCTGAGGTGGACTGCCGAAGCCCAGCACGCTGGGTGGACTGTGGCTGAAGTGGACTGGGCTTGAGGCCAGCGCGCCTGAGGCCCAAACGCTAAAACAAGAAGAACGCTGAGACCAAAAAGAATGCTCAAGACTCACGAAAGATGACACTAGGTGGAATGCCGAAGCCCAGCACGCTGGGTGGACTGTGGCTGAAGTGGACTGGGCTTGAGGCCAGCGCGCCTGAGGTGCAGCATGCTGGTGGACTGCGGCTGAGGCCCAAACTGGACCAAAAAGAATGCTCAAGACTCACGAAAGACATACAAAACAAAATGAGTACTGCAAAAACGCAGCCAGCAAAGTACTCGGAGTTCTGATCGGACTCGATACGAAAGGGAGGGGCGAAAGAGACGGGGGGGGGAGGGGCTGAAGTTGGCAATAAAGCACAAGCGACGGCACCAAAGAATCAGCAACACGTGCCGAAGATGGTTGAACTCTCAAAGAGCCGGATGGAGGAGGTGCTTTCAAAACCTCGGGACTGTACAAAGGGCGAAGGGGCACGGAAATGGTGCTGCTCGTAGCGAACCCCGAGGGCTGGTACTCAAAAAAACACTGGTAAGAGCTCGGTGTCAGCCTCAAGAAAAAAACGAGATGACCCTGAAGAACGATGAGGATCCTATTTTCGGCGCGCTCTTTTTCTGACATTCTTTGGGCTGTCTTCTGTTTCCTCGCTTTCTTCATCTTCTTCAAGGTCCTCGTTTTCAGACTCCTCTTCATCTTCTTCGCACTCTTCATCTTCTTCATCTTCCTCGCACTCCTCATCTTCCTCGCTGTCTTCTTCGTCCTCGTATTCGCGCAGGAGGCACTGACTTCGAAGGCCCTCTTCAATTACCTGTAACCGAGTGGGCTTTGGTCCTAGCCTCTTGCGGCCACCTCCTGGGGCTCTCCTCTTTCGATCACCAAAGAAAGAGCGCACTCCAGTCTGAACAAACTCGCGGCATGTAGCGGGGCTTGGTCCTAGTTCATGCACAAACAGCTCAGCCTCAAGAAGTGTGATACGAAGCTTTGTGCGAGACAGTCCAAGCCGCTGCCGTACCGCTGCAAAGTGAGATTCAATAGAACAGCACGACACACTGCCAAGTAGAGCTATTCCCTCAAGCACATCAGCAAGAAAAACGTTGTGCTCTATGTCCGTCTCGCGAAGACTGCATGTCACGCAGCGCAAGCTGGAGCCACTGCTCATCCCTGCCGCAAGGGCCTTGGCACTGCACCAGGCCTGTTTGAGGTCGATCCCTTCAGCACCCAGTCGTGAAAGGATTGGCCCCTGCAGTTCCTGAAGCTCATTGTTGCCGTACGCAGCAATCTCGGCAGTGCTCATGTTGCTTAGATCGAAGTAGAAAAACTTCAAGATCTTCAGAATAGCCCGTTGGTCATCGTTGAACTGCAACATGGTGTCAAAAGCTTCCTGCACAAGCTTATGGAGAGACTGCAAACCCGATGGTGCCTCGATTTGCAGGAGCACCTCTGTTGCAGAGCGTAGCTCGGCTTCAATGTGGACGACAGAAGTGCTTGTCGACTGCGCTGTGCGGCTCACCGGCGAGATCGCGGTAAACAGCTGGTCAAAGTACAGCAGCTGCTTCTGTACGAGCGGTTGCTTGAACTTGTGCACAAGTTTAGACGGGCCGCCCCTTGTCGGTCGCTTTGCCTGGCTGAGTTTTCTCTTGTACGCCCGTTTTTGCTGTTTGTCACCACCCTTTGAGGTCTTGAAGGCACGGCGATCACTTTCCAAATGTGCGATCCACAGCTTGTTCATACGCTGCACTCGAGAAAAGGTATTTTTCCACTTTGGAAGCCACCGGATGACGTGCCCCTGCTTTGGGCGAAGAACAGAAGCAGTGCGAGGCTGACCAGGGACAGCAGCGCTTATCGACGGGTTTTCTGCAGCAAACTCCTCTATGTCCCGGCATAGCAGTGATGAAGCTGCGTAAAACGAATCGATCGCTGCCACCATCGCAGCAATGGACTTGAACACCTTGGCTTCAGTGATAACCTTCAAGCACGTTTGGAGGTAATGCGCAAAATCCCACGTCTTGAACAGCCGGGCCCCTTTGTGCGCATCAGCAACAAGTCTCCCAAACAACCCGTTGTTTGCTCCTGTTAGGGCGCTTGCCCCGTCAGTCACTATACCGAGCAGTTGGTTCTGTGCAACCCCAACTTTGCGCAGAGCCGCGCACACCAGGCGATGGATGCATTCACCGTCCTCACGATCGCCACGCGGAATGGCAACCAACCCTACGAACACCTCAGTGTACTTCGAAAGCTCGTAGAATCGAATACGTACTTCGATCACTTGTTTTTTTGTAAGGGAAAGCGTAGCACCGTCAGTGCTGATCACGAAGAAAGAAACTGGAGCCAGACGCACATGCAACTGGAATCGAAGAATTCGTGCCCAAAGGTAGGTCATTTGTTTGATGTGCTCTTCGTTCCTGTACTGCGGATGCATGGCGATCCCCCGACTTACATCTGCGTCAAGCTGCCTCAGGCTTTGGGAGATCGAGAGTTTGTTGTGAAGGCTGACGTAGAAATTGACGTGCATCGACTCGAGGGTTGCGTCCTGCACATCGGCCTCTGCAATTTTGACTTGCTTCACAGCTTCGTTGGTACCGACCTTCAGCGCACCACTGTCGCCAGTCTCTGCAATTTCGTCCTCGTCGTCTTCCTCCTCATCCGTTTCCTCGTGCACGACACTCAGTGTCGGAAACGAGGGGCAGCAGTTGAACACCACACCCAGTACGGCAGCAGCAGAGACCACAGCACAGACCGTACGAATGCGCCTTAGAGCTGTTTTGTGGTACTCCCGTCCGAGGTGCTTGCTCTTCGCTGTTCGAAGCGGTGCTCCCCGAGAATTCACGGACCCCTTTAAAAACGCTTCGTTTTTTGGAGTAGAGCTCAGCACGCCAAGGCCGTGCGCGTCACGACAAACGATGCAGCCGATACCTTCCGGCGTCGAGAAAAAGACCTCTGCAAACTCGTCTGCAGGAGGTGCTGCCGGCTTCACAGGTTCTGCGCTCGCAGCTGCCTTTTGTTTGGGTGCAAACAGCGGGAAAACGCCGGTTGTCGGTCTTGGCTCTGAACGTGGGGGACGAAAGCGAAGGACAAAGAAATGTCCCATTTTTTGCCTTCCCACAGGGGGTGCAAACACAATGACAATTGTGCTTTCACACGCAGAGGCCATCAGTCTCGGAACACGCTGTGCATCCATTATCTTGATGGGCGTTGGATACTGCCTGCCGAGGTGGACAGTGCAGTCAGTCACCTCAACTGTCGTCAGGGCGAGGGGCGACTCGTCGTTGAGAGACAGTAGTAGCTCCTGTTTTCTCTCGTTCGAAAGCCAGCCAGGAGGAAACCTTTGCAGCCATGATTGAAGCTCCTTCAAAGTAGGCAGGCTCTGTACACTGTGTCCCCGAGCCAGCTGCCCGGCAACAAAGAGAGCGACGCTCCCACACTCAGCCCCCTTCTGCGCCTTCGCCTCGACCCTGTCGCCCTCCTTGCACCCTGCATCGATGAGCTGCTTGAAGAGGCGACTCTTCGTCTTTGCAGAATGGCTGCTCAGACTGTCGAATACATCAAACACCAGCATCAGAACTGAACGTCTTTGTCTTCACCACCACCCCCCCACCCCCGGATGTTTTTGGAGGGCCCCCCCTGGATGTTTCGAGGAGTCAGCCCAAGGGCAGGTAAGGGACAGCGGGAAATCTGTCAGCAGGTTATGGATGGATGGACGGGGAAGACGGAGGGGCAGCAAAGAAAGCCGTGTGGACAAGGAGCGGGTCACGATCACACAGGGGAGCCTAGACCCTGCCGCCTGCAGATTCCAAGGATAGCGTGAGCAGGTGACGTACCCTAACACCGAGCACGCTGGCTGGCACGCTGGCTGACTGCCGCCGACCACCCGTGGGGTGCGGGCCTGGCCTGGAGCATGTCGATATTTGGGTAGACTATGGCCGGCTGGCCCGCCATATTCGCCCTTGAAAGGAGGATCTGGGGTTTCTGTCAGCTCCTGAGCACATCCGGTCCATATGCCGGGGGTTAGGCATGTACATAATGCGACATCGCGTGGTCATAGTGTGGGTGACCCGGGATCCGGAGATACCCCCGTTACCCGTTACCCGTTACCCGTGGCCTTATTTTTATGCATGCCCCTAGGGGGGGTCAAAAGCTGTCAAAATAGGTCATTTTTTTGGGAACCACATAGGGGCTCCTAAAAGGCAATACAATTTGGTAAACCGCCCCAGAACCGTATAGAAATGCCTAAAACATGCTTTTTGGCTGCTGAAGTGCCCCGAAAAGGCCTTTTTACGAGTGCCCAATTTTTGGACTCAGGGTGGACACCGTTTGGTACCGGTGTTCTTCTTTTTAGGTGACAACCCCAAAAATAGTGACAGCATGAACCGAAGAAGGAAAACAACACTGCCCAAACCTATGTATTTTTACTCAAAAGACTTTCCTGAGAGTTGGGGATGGTGGGGCTTCGTAGGAGGCATCGACAAGCGACTCAATGAGGTACGGCTTCGTAACGTGCCGCCCCCTCGAGTCCTTGACGTCAGCGCCAGCTTTCGTAGTGGCCTGTGTCGTGTAGCGTGCTACCGCAAGCTGCAGATACCCTGCCCTGAGCTGCTATGTCGTGGCAGTCCTATAAATCCACCGCCGAACCTTTTCGTTCAAGTCCAGTTTTCTATTTTTGTTCAAGCTCAACGTGCGTTGGGGTTAGGTACCAGAGATACACCCCGGTGACCAGTATTGTCTTCCGTGCGTGTGCAATGCGACCCTTTCGGGGTGGTGTACGAAAGGCGAACTTGAATAAAAGACACTGTCGCGTGCATCCCTTCAACAAAAACGTTGGGATCTGGAAAATCCCACTACGGATGAGAGCATCTCATTGTTTTTCTCGGAAAGACATCGAACTTTGTGAATATCGCTCCAGCAGAAGTTCGGGGAAGAGCTGCTGCCTGCGGTGTCAACAACACCTCAGCTTGCGCAAGACTCAGAGAGCCTTTTGGGACGTTGTTAACCATCCAGACGAGCAACGTTCATAGCTGCCTTCCTCCTGGGTGTCGTTTGCCCTTTTGTTGCTTCCATTTGTGGCTGCCTGCACGTGATAGTAGCCTCATCTTTGCATGGTATGAACAGTGAAGCACACACACAGGCTGCTAGCCGGTACCAAACGGTGTCCACCCTAAACCATCAACTAATACACCCCCCCAGGGGTACCTGTAACTCGGGGCCCGGGCCCTGGAAAATTTTCCAGGGTTTTGGCCCTGAACGATTACCAAAGGAAAAACTCTCTGGTACGAGATGCAATTCGTTTACAATTCCATTCCAGGGCCCCAGACTGTCCTTGAGCTCAACGGATGCAAAAGCGTTCAAAAACGTCCTCGGAATGTATTTTTCGACACAGCCACGAAACCTGAAGGAGGTTTTCAGGTTCTGGCAGGTCTAGCTGGCTGTCTAAAGGGTACCACGGCTCAGTCACCCAAGGTCACAGGTGGCAAGGTGGGTGTTGAAAAAAAAAAATTTTTTTTTGGGCCGGAATCCCTAAAAACTCGCATTTCGGAAAGTTTTTGTCCCACATTTTTCCCAGGGCATTTTGACCATTTCACCTTAGAGCCTCCGCCCGCTCAGCCCCTATGGTAAATGCACGACTGTGAGCTTTTTTTATCAAATTTTATCAAGTTTATTTCTTGATTTTTTCTCGTCTTGCTCTCCGCTTGTTGTGGAAGCTGCAATATTGACGATTCCATCCTTGGATGGCATGATTACCGTGGGCCTGGACCCTATCTGGACCCTAGCGCTAACCCGGGGCCCGGGGCCCGGGCCCCGGAGACCCTGGATTTACAGGTACCCTTGCACCCCCCCCTTGGCCATTTTCCATGAAACTTCCCCCAAAAACACGTTTCCGGGCATTTCTGAGGCGGGTTGCATGTTTTTTTAGCCTTAAACTGCCGTTAAGTCTACAGGCTGAAAATGTCACCATTTTGACGCAAAAAAAGACCTTTTGACCCCCCCTACCCCCCCCCCCCCCCCCCCTTTGCACTAATAAAATTTTTTGAGACAAAACCATATCGGAAGCACTTAAGTGGGGAAAATATTTATCGGAACGTTTCCGATAAATATTTTTTTGTTTCCGATAAATATTTTTTGTTTCCGATAAATATTTTTTTTGTTTCCGATAAATATTTTTTTTGTTTCCGATAAATATTTTTTTGTTTCCGATAAATATTTTTCTGTTTCCGATAAATATTTTTTTGTTTCCGATAAATATTTTTTTGTTTCCGATAAATATTTTTTTGTTTCCGATAAATATTTTTTGTTTCCGATAAATATTTTTTTGTTTCCGATAAATATTTTTTTGTTTCCGATAAATATTTTTTTGTTTCCGATAAATATTTTTGATACGGGTTCCTGGGGACTAGTCCCCAGTGCGAAATGTGCCCAAGGGGAGTCCCATTGGGCAAGCAATTTCATTGGATTTTGCGAGGACCCTAAGTAATCCGGAGCCAGTGTGATAGACCTCTGTGATGTGGGCCGCTTCACTGCTCGTCTGCATGTGGACTGCTCTGTACCTGTGCCTTCTCCGCGCTTGCAGCTTTTCAAGCCGGCCACGCCTGCTTTCCCTTTTCTGTCTTTCGACCTCGGTGATCCCTCGCGGGCGTCCTGCTGTGCCATCTGAATCTCCTCGCCTTCCTTCCTGGTTTGCTTGGCACCCTCTGCTCGCGCAGTTTGCGGCGCGGGTCTCTTCAGAGCCGGTCGTCTTCGTGTGCGCTGTTCTGTCATCGCTTGCCTGTGTTGCTGATTTCTGCAACAAAGGCAGTTTTGGCCCGTGAAATGGGCTAGTCTTTATTGTGTGAGTGCTTTTGTCTCCAGGATTGAAATGAGGCTGACGCGGAAAATCCTACCGTCCGACATGGCACAAGTCAAGGGAAACAAATATTTTACGGGAACTAGTATGCACGGCAGCCCCGATACTACTAAGCCCCGTTGGCATACTTACACTCCATGGCTGCCTCGATGGCACCAAATCCGTAGTCGTGGTTAGACATTTTCAGGTAGGAGGATGTTACCTGGTCAGGACCGCATGCAGTTTTGTCGTATTGGGGCCGCGTAGGACCCGGATGAAGTCGTTGCGAATACACACAACAGATCAACGAAGGGTAGAACTGGGGCAGATCAGACGGAAGTAGAATGATCCTTTTCTTGACTTGCCGTTCTGAAAGCTGTTGAGGGGCCCCTACGTAGGTTCTCGCATGATTCGTTCGCCTTTGTAACACTATCCGTTTGTAGTAAGCTTTGCAGTTGTGTTCTTGCAATATCTAGCCGAATGGTGGGTGGCGGATTTCCGCGCTCGTGCGCAAGACGCAGTTTTACTGCAACTGCGTTCGTGACCTTTGTCGCGGTGAAGTGGTACAAAGTCTTCAGCTTTCAGATCCGGATACTGCTCAATGCAACCAGATAGTTAGATGTCACTTGTTGGATACCCGTGTGCTGCATTCGAAAAGGTTTGCGTATCTGGTGTTGAAAATTGAACAGCCTTTGCTGGGGAGGCTTTCGACCCGAAACTAGATAGAAAAACGATCGTATTTGGCTTCGTCGCGGTCGTCCACGGGACGAAGTAGGTGAACCTACTGCCAAAGTGATCAATACTTATCGGAAACAGAAAAATATTTATCGGAAACAAAAAAAATATTTATCGGAAACAGAAAAATATTTATCGGAAACAAAAAATATTTATCGGAAACAAAAAAATATTTATCGGAAACAAAAAAAATATTTATCGGAAACAAATAAAATATTTATCGGAAACAAAAAAAATATTTATCGGAAACAGTTTCCGATAAATATTTTCCCGACTTAAGTGCTTCCCTTATGGTTTTCTCCGAAATTTTTTTTGACGTCACCCCATACTGGCCCCGAACCCCCATCTGTGTGGCCCAAAACGGGTCCCAAACGGTTTTTGACGGGCTGAGTCGAGGTAAAGGGGTCTCCGAAGGCCCACGAATGGGCCCAGATGGGCCCAGGTGGGCCCCGGAGCGGGCACTCAGTGCGAGGGGGGGTGCCCCCAAAATGGGGTCATTTTCAAAGCCTCGCCACTACTCAAGCTAGTCAAACACCTTCTGGCCTCCAGCGGGAAACCCAGACTACACAACGACAAGATCGGCTGTGTTCCGCTGTAGATAGCCACCAGCGGGTCCTCTTGAAGCCGACGAGTGTTTTCAGGGGTCACAGACAGCCCTACTTGGCCACCCCGCCTGCAGCGCCTGCGGTGGGCAGGCACACCTTGTAAATAGAGTGGGTGCAGCAGGTGCACCCTGCCTAGAATCCGGCTTTACCAGCAATTTCTACTAATTAAGAATACAGGTTGACCCAGGAAAACGGAAACTAAGAAAGGGGAAAATGCCAAAGATCACGGGTCTGGAGTTCGTGGAGTCATCGGTGAGAGCAATGCAGAAGTTGTCGCCGTTTCATGAGGAAACGAGACGTGGTCAGTCCATGCAGACCCACTCGTAGCCAGCAGGACCTTTTGCGAAAAGGTCTCTGGTGAGGACCTGATCGGTTTCTTTCTTCTTCGCCCTAATGACAGAGAGGGAGAAGGTTGACATCTGGATGCGCCTTTCTGGTAGGCTTTCAGAAGCCTTCAACAGCCTTGACGACGAGGCGAGCCGGCGACGCATCGTGAGCGGTTTGGACTGGGCACGTGCCCGGTACAGGGCTGTTGGAATGGTCGTGGGTGACAATCTCTGGAAGAACCGGGGAAAGGCTGCCGAGATTGGCGTTGGCGGGAGGCCCACAGTCGTCATCTTGGTTCTTTTGCATTTTCCACCTTATATTCTGCGTTTTCCTGGTAAGCACTGTGTTCTCAAAAGCGGGTGAAGCCGGATTCTAGGCAGGGTGCACTTGCATACCACACATTCTAAGCGTGTGCCTGCCCACTGCTGGCGCTGCACACATGGGGCTAACTGTGACCCCCGAGAGCATTCAAGAGAACCCGCTGGTGGCTATCTACGGCGGAACACAGCCGATCTTGTCGTTTTGAAGTCTGGGTTTCCCGCTGGAGGCCAGAAAGTGTTTGACTAGCTTGAGTAGTGGCGAGGCCCGAAAATGACCCCATTTTGGGGGCTCTCCTTCTCGCACTGAGAGCCCGCTCCGGGGCCCACCTGGGCCCATCTGGGCCCATCTGGGCCCATTCGTGGGCCTTCGGAGACCCCTTTACCTCGACTCAGCCGGTCAAAAACCGTTTGGGACCCGTTTTGGGCCACACAGATGGGGGTTCGGGGCCAGTATGGGGTGACATCAAATTATTTTTTATTAGTGCAAAGGGGGGGGGGGGTTTGGCATCGTACCATATGTTGAAAAATCAAAAAAAGGTTGCGAGCCACACCCAGCCAGTGCATAGCCAACTAAAGTGGTCGATGTTTGCTTCTTTGGAAAGATACGTCGCAGATTTTTCAAATGCGCCCTTCATCTGACAAAACTGTTGCCCGTGTGACGAACAGATGCCACCGCGAAACCCGGGACCCAGCCAGCATGGGACAGTAGCAAAAGACGGGGGGTGAGTGCTCGAAGGCGGACAGGGAAAAACGGGGCGTGCGAAGAGATGCTCATTTGATTTGGTGCAGCAACGGGAGAAAGGGTCTCTGATTCTTTGCAACTTTGCTGATTATGTGGCCAGCCGACTGTGTACGATTCCTCCCTCTCTTGAAGTGCCGGCCGTTGGGGTCCTTCAAACGGTCAACGGTGCCTTGCATGGTTGGGTCATCGAAGAGATGTTGCGCCTTGGTGTGTGCGCATTTGAAAGATCGGCTGCGAAATCATTAAAATGCACCCCTAGGCCCCCATTCTCTCCAATTATGACCCATTTTTGACTGCGGCTCGAAGTTCCCGAATAGCTACTTTAAACCCAGACTCACACCGCAGTCCTGTCTGCAGACACTCAGGTTCCGCGCTGATGATGGTCCGCCTTATGTGTCCGTGGCTTAAAGGACCGAAACACGGCGCAGACGGGACCAGTGCGGTGTTGAGCACATCCCATTCCAAGCACGTTCTTGCAATCCCCCCATTCCAGTAGGGTGCTTCGCGTAACGCGACTTGCTGTCCTCAGCATGCAGGATTACTTCCTCGCACTTTTTTTCCTTTTGGTACTTCAACCATTGGTGCTGCACACGGCAACCCCATGTCCACTGTGCTCTGCGGAGTTTACTTCGCAGATTGCCACCGTAAAAAGAAGACAAACCAGTGCGAGTGCCCTGAGTTTTTTAACTGATTGCTCAGACACGGTTGTAGGGGCCTTCTCCCCGTGACGGATTCGCCTGTGCTAGTAGCACGAGTGGTCCTGGCTGTGGCGAGCTACGAACAGCCGCCTGACAAACCAGACTCACACCGCAGTCCTGTCTGCAGGCACTCAGGTTCCGCGCTGATGATGGACCGCCTTATGTGTCCGTGGCTTAAACGACCGAAACACGGCGCAGACGGGACCAGTGCGGTGTTGAGCACATACCCATTCCAAGCACGTTCTTGCAACCCCTCCGTCCGTAAGGGGTAAATTCGCAAAATCCAGCTTCTTGGTGTCACGGGATAAGCCGGCAGCCGCTGTCTGATCGGCTTTCTCACGTGGTGGTCCCCCTCAGGCGTCACCACTGGGTTACCTCTAACCATGCAACTTCCGACGTCACCGAAGACCGTTGGGCCTTGCGTCGTGCTGTCGATATAATAGACCGAATCCACTCAACACCAACAGTACGACTACCTGTATTCCGGCCAGACGACTGTACAGACCGTGCTGATCATCATCGCGTTCTCGGCTGTTCCGCTGATGCTGTTCCCGATCCCGATTTTGAAGAGCAGGGAGAAGAAGCGATTGGAGAAAGACGCGCTGCAAATGGGAACCACGGCGCCCGTGATCGACATGCAGGAGGTGTGGATCAAGCAGGTGATCCACACGATCGAGTTCGTCCTCGGTTGCGTCTCGAACACTGCTTCGTACCTCCGTCTCTGGGCGCTGTCCCTGGCACACGCGGAGCTGTCTGAAGTCTTCTGGAGCTTCGCCATCATGAAGATGCTCGACGGCGCGGATGGCATCGGGGGCGGGTTCATCATGTGGGCCGGCTTCGGCGCATGGCTGTCGGTGACCATCGGCGTGCTGATCATCATGGAGGCCCTGTCCGCGTTCCTGCACGCGCTCCGTCTGCACTGGGTCGAGTTCCAGAACAAGTTCTACATCGGCGACGGCCGCAAGTTCGCCCCCCTCGATTTCGCCGAAATCATCGCGGAGGCTGAGGTCGCACGGTGATCGGCCCTCCCTCGCCGCCTTGTCACCATGCATCCGCCATTCTTCACTACCAACCCCCCCCCCCCCAATCCCCTTCTTCTCCGTTCCTAGCTTCTGAGGCGGGACCTCCCCGTGACGGATCTGCCTGTGGTCTAGTAGCGCACGGGTGGCCCTGGCTGTGACGAGATACGAACAGCCGCCTGACAAACCAGACTCACGCCGCTGTCGTGTCTGCAGACACTCAGATGGGCCACACGGTGAGGTCCAGCCTCAGAAGCTGGTGTGAAGAGGCTGTGCCCGAGTATCCCGAAACACGAAAATCACAGGGTATGGTAATACCAAAACACAAACCGAAGAAGCCCGTGAGGCAGGGAGTGGAGACGAGGTGATGCAAGACGAAGGGGAAGCGCGAAGCGACCAGCTCGGACGGACCAACAAGACGCAAGATCAGGCGACCAAGAGAAGGAGGGGGACGCCACCCAGAGACCCGGGCTAAGTAGCCTGGAACTAGTGTGATGGACCTTTCTTCGGAGGGGCTCACGCACTCAAAGATCGACTTATACGCACCTGCCACGCACAAAACCGTTTCAAGCACGTTCTTGCAACACCTCCTCCCCGAACCGGAATCACCTGCAGACACTCAGGTTCCGCGTTGATGATGGCCTGCCTCCGTGTCCGCGGCTGAACGACGGAAACAAGGTGCAGATGGGGACCAATAACCATTCCAAGCACGTTCTTGAAACCCGCCCCCCCCCCCCCCCCCACCTCTGGCTGTGACGAGCTACGAACAGCCGCCTGACAAACCAGACTCACACCGCAGTCCTGTCTGCAGACACTCAGGTTTCGCGCTGATGATGGTCCGCCTTATGTGTCCGTGGCTTAAAGGACCGAAACACGGCGCAGACGGGACCAGTGCGGTGTTGTGAGCACATACCCATTCCAAGCACGTTCTTGCAATCCCCCCACCTCTGGAGCATTTCTATCACTGTCACTCGAATCTGCTTCGCTCGCGCTTTCCCCCGGTGCGTCCAGCGGGAGGCTTCCTGCGGTCTAGCTCATTCCGTTGCTGAAGAGCAATCCTCCCACCTCCCCCCTCCTTTCAGACCGCTAGGAAAACCTGCCGGAACAAACCTGCATACGTTCTTCATTTCCCGTTTTCAAGAAACTCTCGCGAAAGAAATGATGAGGACAAACCTGGCCTTTTGATCCCCGTTAAAACAACAAAACCCCAACGTTGTTTCCCCATGAAAAGCAATCGAAAAGAAAACAAAAGAGCGTTTTACCACCTTGCGCGGTGTCACGGGATGTTTGGCAGCCGCTGCTAAACATCCCGTAGTGCATGCTAATCCATGTGGTTCATGTACTTAAAAGAACTCAATGCCAAACAAACATAACGTGGGCGGCGCCGAAGCTTTACCAGCTTCAGCTGACACCTTTTGCGCACTTAGCCATGGTTAAGAAGACGACTGAAAGCACAGACACAAAGATAGCTCAAAGCATCTGCAAAATAACACGAAGAGCCTCTAGGCAAAAACCCGTTTTCACATTTCTTTTTTGCGCTCCGCACATACACACACCCACACACACACACTCACACACATCGATCGAGCAAGCTTGCTTGAGCGCCTTGTGGTCAAGTTGGAACCCTTACGTTTCTGAGCGAACTCTTCATATCCACTCGCCAAAGCGAGGTTGGAAGGGGTAAGCAAAAACTGACAAACGCAGGCCCCACCGTTTACCCCCTTTTTGTACTCCCCCCTGCTCTGCTGCAATAAACAGCTGGGAGATAGCGGAACAGCCAAGAACAGAGCCGCATGCGTTCTATCGACTGCCCAGGAATAGCGAAGAACCAGAAGGGATTCCAACACACACACACACACACCCGCACGCACGCACGCACACACACAACCAGCAACATGGGCATACGGCCGGAAAGCTGCAGTTCCAACAGCAGCCGGCAAAGAGCTTGCTTTGGGCTATAGTACCCATGATTGAGTTCCGACAACAACCGTGGTCCACTTGTGTGGTAAACGCTACCTGCGACTGGAGCGCCGCGAAAACAGGTCCTACGGCACACGCACACACATCACGCACTCTCACAGGCACTGGCACGCACACTTCTTTCCCCCGCCCGCCCCCCATCGACAAAGTGTCTCATCTCAGGTTTGCTCTTTCGCTCTGCAGCGCGTGATGGCCGTGATCGGCCCCACCTGTCGCCTGCGGATACCGATGGGCTCCCATTGTCGACCCAACGCCGGCTCACCCACAGCCGGGCCGCGGGTCTCTCTGTGCACGTCGAAACACGGTCTGAGCGAAAAAGAAAGCCCACACGGTGAGGTCCAGCGTCAGAAGCTGGAGTCAAAGAGGGTGCCCGGTATCCACCCACGCGGTGTGAGTATCCACTCACCTCTTAGTGCATGAGGTACCACATAACACCACCTTCGGTATACCTGTACGGTATACCTGTACACGGTATAGCGAGGGTATGTAGGTAGTATGTACGTACGTATGCATACACTCTACTCGTAGGTGTAGATGCTACGTCGTAGCACCACCTCGGGATGTGAGTCGCACCCGAAAAGCGGGTGTGCCGGCATCAAAACGGGTGTGAATCCGCACCCGAAAGGCGGGCGTGACATCAGCTTTTTTAACTCCACCTTCTGAGGCTGGACCCCACCGTGCACCTTGCCCGCCCAGCCGACAGAACAACCGAGTTTTTCAGTTTTCTGCCGAGTTCTGCACACGCGCGCGGATGCGATGCTCCCGTCAAAGTACCCACCATGGGGGACGAAGGAAAATCGAAATTCTGGGCTCGTGGAGTTATGTGGAAAGATGCCTAAAGGGTAGGGAAGGGGGGGCATGAAAAATCCTGGCAGAGTACGATGCTGCTGTGCATGTGGAGTGGTATGTGACCTACACCGCCAGAACCTGTATTCTGAGACCGAATGGGGCCCAATCCATCCCCGGGTGACCTTCGTCAAATGGGTTCTTTTTGGCTGTGCTCTTAACCCGAGAAGGAACGATCGAAACGAAGATCGAAGTTCTAAGCAGTTCTCTTTCGAGTTTTGTCTGAGGCTTCGCTGGGCACGTACTCCGACGTCAGAGGTGAAATTCTTAGATCGTAGGAAGACGATCTTCTGTCTTGCACTCCATCCGGGAAGCCTTCTTTTGAGCATGGAACCCCGTTTCCCTGTTGGTTACAGAGGTCGCACGCCCCGCATGCACATCACCGTGCTTTGCCAGCCTCCTCCCTCCCCCTTATGGCATCGTCTCATATCGTTTTCTGGTTTAGATTGATAGAAAATCGGTCCCCCATGGGATCCCAACAGGCCCAATAGGTCTCCAATAGGATGGATGTCCATTTCGCACTACTTTGAATCAAAATGCCCCACCTCGCCCCCCCACACCCCCCCCCAACAAAAGAAGTTAACGATGCCGGGAGGTCCCTCAGGGACACTACACCCGTTTTCTTTTTTTCTTGTATAAGCACCTGCTTTGTAGGAAATACTTGAGGAGGCTGCCAGCTGCAAAAGATCAAAGGAGGTAAATGTGCTGTAGCCCACACGAAACACAGGTGAATCTGGGTTCAGTGGCGGGCGTAAGCGTTCAACAAAAAAGACCCACTTTGTAGTTGTATTGTTTCTCCCCCTCTAGCCTCCTTCGAAGTAAGCACAAGGCAGCCCTCGAGTATTTCCCCCGCCTGTTTTTCCCCCGTTCTTCTTCGCTCAACAAACAGGCAATTAGCTTGACCCTCGTAACCCAGGTGGGCTTACGACCAGCAGCACATATGCAGCGCGCGGCTGCTTCCCTTTGTGCTATACTCTCGGACATATGATGAAAGCGGAACAACGAGCGACATGCATTACGCACGCAGCTGTTTCCTTCTTTGGGTTCATGCCAAGAGGCACACAGGCGTTGCAACTGCCTTTCTCTCTCTCTCTCTCTCTCCTTCTCTCGGAAAAGGTCGCGTTGACAGAAACGGTGAAAGATGAAAATTCAGCCTCGTCCTTTGCCAGAACCGTTCTGCCCACGTCCCCATCATCCGGGGCCTGTGGACATGGTCAACAGGATCGTCAATGTGTCACCACTTCAGATCTCTGCATCCGGGTTGCGGAATGTTCACGCATTCCCTTTCGGCAATCCTGCACCCGTCCCCGGACTGTTGAGCGTGTTGCCCGGATCGGGGAAGGGTACGGAGGTGAGGTGCGCCCCTACGGCCCGTGGGGATTGCCGCCGAATACGTACGGAGAGTTTGGGTTACGGTGGGATAGCGATGCATCGGTGCCAGAGCCGCAAATGGGGACCATACGTGCAGCTTCTGGGGCTAGGAACGGCGCGCTTAAACACCTGGTGAGAGACCTCCGCATCGTCTCATCAAGCTGCAGCCGCTGGGCTCATGACCGTGCCGGAAGGGGTTCCCCGACACGAAAAAGTGGGGTGAGCGAGTTAGAATAGAGCATCTATTTGGTATCGGAAAGCAGGTGCGAGATGAGGCAAACCTTGTGACAATTACCATCTTCACCATTTCTGCCAACGCGACCTTTTGACACAGAGTTAGTGAAATGAAAGCGAGAATGCGGGTAAGCCCTGGTTATTTGATTCACGGTTAAACGAAGCTAGCGCACAAGGTTTGCCTGATCTCGCACCTACTTTCCGGATACCAAATAGATGCTCTATTCAAACTCTGCTCGTGATATGCGCTACCGCCACCACCACAACTGCATTTGGGCCGTCTTTGGCCCCTCGGTTCGCCCTTTTCGCAGCCCGGGGCGAGCAGCACCAGTTTCCCGCTGTGCGGGCACAATAGTACCGGGGAGGGGGTGTGGAGACGCTTGTCACACGGGAGCCAGCGTACGTGTTCGGCTGCTGTAGCCGAGCACACGCAGAACTGGCCGCACCAGGGCATAGTGGTATAACACCTTCTCGTAAGCATCACCTCGCTCTCAAAGTTGTTCCTGCGGCGGAGCTCGCATTTTGTCGCCGTATTAACACGCCCTGCACCAGAAATAAACATGGAGATACGGTAGAGGTACTCCCCCTCCCTTCCAAAGCAGCTTGCGGGGGATGGGCGCGGAGCTTGTCACACTTGGGAGCCACCGTACGTGTTCGGCGGGACTGGCGAGCCACCACCGCACACACGGGTATCGTGGCACACTGGCAGCTGCCAGAGCGGTGTTGAGCACATGACCACTCCAAGCACGTTCTAGCAACCCCCCCGCCCTCCACACCGCACTCCTTCGAAACGAGTACAGCCGGCACTTCCCGAGTATTTCCCACCCTTTCTTCCCCCTGTTTCTTTGCTCCGCCAGCTCTTCTTTTTCTACGCACTCTTCAATCTGTCGCAGCCCCAAATGTCGTTACCTTTCCGAGTTTCCCGTGCGCAGATTTGCAACAAGTAATCACAGTGGACTGGTCTGTATCGGAGGCGCGTCCCATGTAGTTCTGGAGCTGGACCTCCGCGTGTCCCCTACGCTGGACTTGCACAAATAATCTTTTGGGGCCATTTACTATGATTTTCCTTGACACAACACCCCCCACAGGTCCAAAAAGCAGACCCCTGAAAAGAGAAACACTCTGACCAGGTCCGTGGATATTCTAGCACTGGCAAACAAGACTTGGCATGAGTCGGGATAAAAACCATTGAAGTTTTGTCCAAAGCGAAAAACCTGAACAACAACCCCCTGATAACAGGAGTAAAAAAGAAAAGGTCCACCCGGACAAACCGACAAGCGTTCGCCGCCGACGACACAAAGGACGGTCCGTTCGGTTCGCAAAACCGGTATAAGAACGGGCGCGCGGGGGCTGGCGGGTGCGCAACGACGATGATGCTCCTCGGCATCGTCACCATCCTGGTCCTCGGCGTGGTCTACCGCTGCTGTGCGCGATCAAGTGGCGGGCGAGGCGGCAGAGGGCCGAATCTCGGCCGCAGGGCGCCGCCGCCGCAGCACCCGCGACGGCAGCGGCGCAGACCATGTAGCCCTCAAGCTGGGCACAGGCGTAGGCCCCCGCATGTCGCGGAGGAAAACACGTGCAACAGGCTAGCGACAGCACTGGACTTGCGCAAAGGAAGTTGGCAGCGTTGAAACCTGCCATGTAAAGATACAAACCAGGTCCTTCGCACACAGAGAAAATACGTGTGGTCCACACGTGGACGCTCAAGGTTAGAGGGAAAAAAAACCTTTCCCCCTATGTGCGGCGGGCAAAAAAAAAAAATAGTGTCACTACTAACTTGGCGACACGGATGGATGTGCGGCCTTGGCGTCTTGTGGGCCTAGACACACCCTGCATGTGGACCAACCTGAGGCAAGCACATGTGGAGGAAAAAATAAATCAAAATTTCACTCTAAAATCCACTGTGGATCCACACGTGGGGGAAAGAAAACCCAAAGAAAAAAATAACGTGTGGAAATCACACGTTCCACACGTGGGGCGTAAGCCCTGCTTCCAGACTGCGGGCACATGCTTAACGACGCCTTTTCTTTATGAGGAGGCCAAAACACTCTGACCAGGCCCGTGTATTTTCAAGCTCTGGCAAATAAGACTTGACATGAGCAGGGATAAGAAACGTGGAAGTTTTTTTCTCCAAAGCGAAAAACCTGAACAATAACTCTCCGAGAACAGGAGTAAAAAAGAAAAGGTCCACCGGGACAAACCGACAAGCGTTCGCCGCCGACGACACAAAGGACGGTCCGTTCGGTTCGCAAAACCGGTATAAGAACGGGCGCGCGGGGGCTGGCGGGCGCGCAACGACGATGATGCTCCTCGGCATCGTCACCATCCTGGTCCTCGGCGTGGTCTACTGCGTGTGCCCGCTGCTGTGCGCGATCAAGTGGCGGGCGAGGCGGCAGAGGGCCGAATCTCGGCCGCAGGGCGCCGCCGCCGCAGGCACCCGCGACGGCAGCGGCGCAGACCATGTAGTCCTCGAGCTGGGCACAGGCGTAGGCCTCCGCGTGTCGCGGCCTGTGATGCCGCGAAGGGGCAGCTTTCCACTGCAGTGTGTCATCTGCAGCGAGTGGATCCACAGCGCGTTGTACGACGGGCATCTCGAAGTCTGCAAGAGCCAGCAGCGGCGCGTTTTCAAGCAGAACCAGGAGGCTGTCGCCGAAAAGCTGCGGGAGCAGGAAGCAGCCGAGCGCGCGGCCGCCGAGTCCGACGACAGCGGCGGCAGCTCGTCGAAGGAGGAGAACACGTGCGTCATCTGCCTCGCGAGCGCGCGGGCCGTCGCTTTCGTGCCCTGCGGCCACTGGGCCTGCTGCCGGGCGTGCTGCTCGATGGTCGACTCCTGCCCTTTGTGCCGGGGGCCCATCACCAAGCGCCTCTACGTCGACGGTGCCACCGTGAACAAGGTTTGCCCCCCCCCCCCCCCCCCCCCCCGGGGGTGGCCCTAAGCGGCCAGATTGCGGAGTCGTTGGCAGAATCGGACCTGACCCCCCCCTATATACAGGCTATTTTCACTGTGGAGGGGGGACGCTACCTGTCTCTCTCTAAGGTGGTCACCACGGTGGGTGGTCAGAAAAAAAAAATTTTTTTTTTGGCCCAAATACCCCAAAAACCACACTTTGAAAATTTTTTGTGGGCCCACTTTTGCCAGGGAATTTTGACCATTTCACCTTAGAGAATTCGACCACCCAGCCTCCAAGGCAACTGCACTGTAGAAGGGGGGGGGGGGGGGGTCCCTTGCAAAGTCGTTGGGGGCTCTCAGGGTAGTGTCAGCACTGCCCCCCCCCCCCCCCGTTCCGGCCCCAAGAAAGAACCTCTACGGCACCAGAAAGTAAAAAACCATGGTAAAGAAAGTAGAAGGAGAAAAAAGAAGTTGTCGACAACGAAAGAAAGAAAAGAACAGAAAAGAAGACTCTGCATTCCGCGAAGAAGACTTGATGCTAGCATCAAACACATGAGAGGCAAGCGCCTGAACACGAAACTAAGATTTTCCCCCCGGAGTCTTACACTCCCCGTGACCCCTTTACCCTTTTCCTTTTCCCTTTTCTACTTTACACTCTCTTCGAAGAAGACTTGATGCTAGCATCAAACATGCATGAAAGGCAGTGTCCTGCCTAAACATTAAACTAAGTCCCACCCCCTTTTTTTTAACTTACGAAGGAAGGATGCGACGAACAATGAAACCAGAAAGTTGTGATAGCACCGGAACAGGACCGAAAGTCCCCATCCAAAGAACCCACTGATGAGCTCTAACTCTGGATGGGTCTGCGTTCACGAGCGAAACCCGAGACGAAGAACGAGGTGCACACAACACCGCGGTGAAAAAATAATAAAGAGGACTAGTCCCTCAAGGTTTCATACCCTACCTGCGGAGTCTTACACTCCCCGTGACCCCTTTACCCTTTTCCTTTTTCCCTTTTCTATTTTATACTCTCTTCGAAGAAGACTTGATGCTAGCATCAAACATGCATGAGAGGCAGTGTCCTGCCTAAACATTAAACTAAGTTTCCCCCCCCCATACCTATCACAATCAGGGCGAGTGCCCTGAGTTTTTAACTGATTGCTCAGGCGCGGTTGTAGGGGCCTTCTCCCTGTGACGGATTCGCCTGTGCTCTCGTAGCACGGGTGGTCCTGGCTGTGACGAGCTACGAACAGCCGCCTGACAAACCAGACTCACACCGCTGTCCTGTCTGCAGACACTCAGGTTCCGCGCTGATGATGGTCCGCCTTATGTGTCCGTGGCTTAAAGGACCGAAACACGGCGCAGACGGGACCAGTGCGATGTCGGGCAATTCGAAGACAGAATCTCAACCTTAACACCGCCATTGTTCTCGTTCCGAACGCAGCAGTTCCAACCAACCAACTACCCGACCCACAGTGCAAAGTGTGCAGGCTGCAGATCCACCACACATTCTACACGTCGCACCGGGAGGTCTGCCGGCTGCAGATGCGCACGCACGAAAGGGAGCGGCAGGAAAATGTCAAAAAAATCCAACTTTTTCCAGATTTCCAAACTGCCTCTCCTATTCCCCCCCCAGTAAAAGCAATTCGAGTCTCAACACCGTTCTTGTGTGTCATCTCTGAACGCTGCAGTTTCAACGTACCAACCAACCCGCAGTGCAAAGTGTGCAGGCTGCAGATCCACCACACGTTCTACACGTCGCACCGGGAGGTCTGCCGGCTGCAGATGCGCACGCGCGAAAAGGAGCGGCAGGAAAAATGCCAAAAAAAAAAATCCAAGGGAAAAGTGCCTTAGGGGACTAGTCCCAATGTGAAATGTGCCCTTAGGGGACTAGTCCCTATTTTGCATTACAATTCCTGGTAGGAATTTGCAAAAAAGTTGCTAAGTGCATTTCCCAGTACTTCCCAATGAAAATGTGCCCTTAGGGGACTGGTCCCCTAAGGGCAAACAATTTCATTGGACTTTTTGCCAGGGAAGTGTACTTCGCAAAATTTTAGCAAAATTTCGGAAATTTTCAGATTTTTCGGATTTTTCGGAATCTGGCCAACGTTGGCCGATTTTGCCAGATTTTGGCCATTTTCGGCCATTTTCGGCCATTTTTGCCGATTTTTCCCATTTTTTCCAGATTTTGGCCATTTTGCCGCTTTTTCCAGATTTCCAGATTTTGACCGGTTTTTCCAGATTTTGGCAGATCTGGGCCATTTTGGCCATTTTTGCCGATTTTTCCAGATTTTCCAGATATTGACCGATTTTTCCAGATTTTGGCCATTTTGCCGATTTTTCCAGATTTTCCAGATTTTTGAGCCAATTCACCTACCCCCCCTGAAAGCGACTTGAGCTCGATTACACTCGATTACGCGTCGATTACACTGGTGTCTTGCCGTGGACACTCTCGAAGGAGAGCGGCACCGGGATCCGTCCCGGTAAAAGGAAGCACCAAGAAAGTATTAAGAGGACGAAGACAAAGAGAGAAGACCGACGACACACACACACACACACACATACACATCAAGCTGTACAACCCCGGGAGCGCGCAATGACGGATCCAAGGTTCAAGGAACTCGCCGCCCAGGTGCAGGCTCAAGGTAAGCAGATGGCTGATCTGATGGCCGCAGTCAGCGGGCTGGTAAAGCAGGCTAACACGGATGGCGCGAAGAAGCAGAGTACGACAAACGCTCCCAGCTGGGCGGATGACGAGGGGGATGAGCGCGAGCTCTGCTGGGACGACGGCGGTGACGGTGTCGCGGGTTCAAATGCAGAGAAGGCGGGCGGTAAAAGCGGAAAAGGCAAGGCGAGTGCAGGTGAGAACGACGATACCAGCGGCGGCGGGGACGGCGTGGCGAAGCAAGAGGCGTCGGGTGGAAAACAGGGGAAAAAGAAAAAGAAGCGCAACGGAGGGTGGATAGAGGTGCCGGGCAAGAAGCCGACGGCCGCGCGCGCGATGGAAGAGGACGGACAGAAGAAGGGACAAGAAGGCGAGAAGGCAGTCGGAGGGGCGAGGAAGGCGAAAATAGAGCTGAGGCAGGAAGACTGGGGGGTGCCGGTGGTTGACCACACCGAGCTGGCCGAAGCGACGGTGGCGTTCGCGCCCATGGCGAGCGCACGCAGGATACGACGTGAAGGGATGCCAGAGGGCTCGGCGGTGGTCACGGTGGCGGCTCTGGAGGGCAGCAGGCGGACGGACGTGGTGTGCCGAGTTGACGGCGCGGAGAAGGTGCTGCCGGGATACGTGACGAGGTCCCCGGAGGGAGACGTGGTGTACGCGCCCGCGGACGTGAAGAAGGTCGACCGCCCGCCGACATCGACGGTGCTGATTTGCGCCGAGATAGATGCACGCTGGTGCGGGGCAGACACGTTAGCGGCCCTGCAGGAGCCATCGGGGGGGCGGGTGCTGAAGGCGGAGTGCAGGCGGCTCGCGGGAGAGGCGAAGGTGGACCTGAGTCCGCACAGCATGTTCAACGTGCGGCGGGTAAACCGCGTTTTTCAGATGATGGTACGCGTCGAAGAGGAGCAGGTCGAGAGATTGCTGAGAATTTCGGGCAGGAGGGGTCTCTTTCTACGCGTACCGCGCTGGAAGGAGGGGTCGGAGACGAGCGACGTCGTATGGCTAGCTGACGAGGAAGCATCGCTGAAGAGCGCTCTCGTGCTCGCGCAGGGGAAAGGCTGCCTGGGCCTTGCTCGTAGTCGCGCGCGGCTGGGGGTGAGGGTCGAAGACGGCATGTCCGAGCGGGTGCGGGAATTGCTGGGCGAAGCGGCGGTGAAGCAGGGACCGCCCGCGATGCATTACCTGGTGAGGGGGGCACAGGCGCGCGATGCCGCTTCGGATCTTGAGGCGACCATGAAGGCGGCGGGATGGACATGTCGCCAAGTCGCGTCCTACCGGAGCAAGACGCATGGGGACACGCGCGTCGTCGCCAGTGAGGAGTCGCCCCCGCATCGACTGATAAGCGCGGGAGGTGCGCTGATGAAGGTCGACGACGAGACCGAGGAAGACAGGTCCGGACGGCGGCCGAAATCGCAGGTGTGGGATGCGAGGGCGGAGAGGACGCCGAAGGTCTCGTCATATCTCGAGGCGATGCAACGGCAGGGTCAGGAAAAGACGAGCATACCCGAGCAACCGAGGGGCGCAGGCGACAACAATGGCGCGGTGCGACAGCTCAGGGCGGAGAACGCGGAGCTACGCGCGAAGAACGACGCGCTGCGTGAAGACATCGCAGCACTCAGTGCTCAGATGGCCAAGCTGACCGAGATGGTCGCAACGATGAGGCCGAAGACACCCCCGGCGATGCCCGTAGACCGAACCCCGATCAAGAAGAAGGCTCCGAAGACGCCCGTCGCCACACCGACGAAGCAGAAGACGGGACGGGCCGAGGCTCCGTCTGAAGACGTCCACATGACGCAACCGAAGCGTCCGCTGGGAACGCCGGGGAAGTCACCGTTAGCGAAGACGAAGAAGGCGCACCAACCGGCGTCGGCGAAGCGCTCGTGACTGACGAACGACGAGATGCGTGGCGGAGGGAAGACGCTCGAAGCGCTGGGGTCTAGGTTGAAGGAAGCGGCGGACGCGATGGGGGCTAGTGTGCAAGAGATTCCTGGGGACGGTGCCTGCCAGTTCGCAGCGGTCGTGGCCGGGCTGCCGGGATGGTCGGTAGGGGGGCTTCGTGCGCGTGTTGTGGACGCGATGTTGGAGGACCCGACGTTCGAGGCTCACTTCGCGCCGTCCGAAAGGTACGGCAGCTGGGAGTTCTACGTGGGGGCGATGCGGGGACCGTACGAGTACGGGGACGAGATGACGCTGACGGCAGCCGCAACGGTCACCGGGACGACAATCTGGGTACTGGACAGCAGGAGACCGCACATCCTACGACGGTACGCACCTCGCGCGGGCGCCACAGGGGAGCAGGCGGTAGTCACGTATGTACCGGAACACTACGACCGACTCCTACTCCCGGGCAGCGCAATAGCAGAGCTGGCGCGACGTACGGACACGGTGGAAACTGCGGCATTGCGCATTGGGGACGCGGGGAGGGTCGCGGCGGATGAAAGAGGGAGCGCCGAGTCACGGGAGGTGCCGCCGAAGTGGGATGGCGGAGTGTTGCAACGAGAGGAAGGGAAGACACTGAAGTTTGGAACGCTGAACATGACCTCGTTGGGGGGAAGGGCACACTTTTTGGACTGTGCCGCGGTAGACATCCTGGCGGTACAGGAGACGCTCTTGACCGAATGGGGTCAGAGGGAATTCGAGGACGGCGTCCGACAAAGCTGGAAGTCGCTGTGGGGGGAACCGTGTCGGGAACGGCTCGACCGGCAGGGTAAGGCGTCACCGTGGGTAGCGGAAGCCGGCGGAGCGGGTGTTGCAGTTTTTGCGAAGAAACCGGCGCCGGCCTTCGTGGTCGGGAAGCCATCACTGAGCCGAAGATGGGTGCACGTGGCCGTCGGAATTGGAAAAGGAAGCCAATTCTTGCATATATTCACTCTATATGCGAACTCTGGAGAAAAGGCTGCGTCGGAGAGGGAGAGGATCATTGCGGAGGTGCACCGGGAAGCATCGAGTCTCGGACGGGTGCCAGTGGTTGTGGCCGGGGACTTCAATGCAGAACCCTCGTCGTCGGCGGCGATGTCGAGCATGCTGCGGTCGGGATGGTACGACGCCGCGGAAATCTGCTCCGCTGGCGGTGCCCCGAAGACGTACGAGAAGACAGGCACGCGAGGCACACGCATCGACCACATCTTGTTGAACGACGTCGCGATGCAGGCACTCGTAGCGAGCGAGACCACCGTCGTCGTGGACGGGGAGGGGCAGCGGGTGCCCAGTCACAAGATGGTAACGGTGGAGTTGGACATCGCCGCGTTCGCAGACACGTGTGAGAGGTATCGAATGCCGAGGTCACTGCGGCAAATAAGCAAGGTGGACGAGGGGCGGACAGCGGCAAGGGCGGAGGAGTTGTTGGTGAAGAATCGCTTCGGCGATGCGGCACCAGGGAACGTGGAAGCACTCTGGCTGTCGGCGACGAAGGCGTGCGAGCAGTTTCTGATCGAGCTGGCAGAGGAACAGGGGCTGCTCGACGGGCCCGTTGCCGCCTATCGAGGAAGAGGTGAGACGAGGGTGCCCAAAAGGGTGCGAATTGCATCTGCGACGGACACCGGGACGGGCGCAGACACATATGCCTCGAGCAGAGTCCGGAAGGCGATGAACGGCCTCGACGCGTATATCCGAGGGTTGCAAGCTCTGAATGGGGAAGGACCTGGGTGCATGCCGAGGTCGCTGGAGAAGACGTGGCAGAACGTGGTGTCTGGTCTGGATTCTATGGCCGGACAATTACCGAAGGTGCGCAATTTGCCGCGGCGTCCACCGGACTTGAGCGTCGCCCAGACCGTCAGGCAGAAGCTGGAAGCGAGAAGCCGTTCACTGACGGCACAAGCGCGTAAAGGGAGGATTGCACAGCTGGAGAACAAGATGCAAAACCTCCACTGCGCGAACAAAGCGCAGTTGCTACCGTGGTGCAGGAAGAAGAGGGCGGATGGCCTGGTGGCGCTGAAGGTGGAGGGGCAGTACACGGCGAATGCGCGGCAGATCGATGCGGCGTTGCAGAAGGAGTGGGCGCCGGTTAACCGGATGTACGAGTGCAAACAGGAGCCAAGCTATGAAGCGTTCCGGACGGAGTATGCGGAGTACATCGAACATCGTCCGATGGAATGCCGAGATTTGACGGGCGAGGATCTGAGAAGCATTCTTGGAAAGAAGAGGGATGGCGGTGTCCCAGGTGTGGACGGATGGAACACAGCGGAGCTGAAGAAGCTGCCATTGCCGCTACTGAACGCCCTGGCAGCGGTGTTCAACGCGATAGAAGCGACCGGGACGTGGCCAGACGCGTTGTTGGAAGCCGCGGTCACGCTGATCCCGAAGGACGAAACTCTTGACCCGCTGGCGTTGCGGCCGATCACCGTCACAAGTGCGATCTATCGCTTGTGGGCGAGTACGCGGCTCAGGGACGTCGTCCAGTGGCAGGAGAAATGGATAGCGAATAGCCAGCACGGGTTCAGGCCCAAACACGGAACCGTGGACGTGGTATTCGAAATCGCCTCGCAAATCGAAGAAGCGCTCTTGACGGGTAAGGAGCTATACGGCGTGGCCCTAGACTTTGCCAAGTGTTTTGACAAGGTGCCGCGAGACATCGTGTTGAAGCTGGTGGGGGAGCTGGGCCTCCATGAGAGAATCCTCGGGCCGCTGCGCGACATTTACGCGCGATTACGGAGGCGGTACAAGCTGCACATGGGAGTGGGAGGTGTCTTCTTCACCACCAATGGGATACTGCAGGGCTGCCCCCTGAGCGTGATCCTCATCAACGCGCTGCTCTCCATCGTGGTGCGCAGAGTGGACGACGTGGGGGGGGTGACGAGCGAATCCTTCGCGGACGACCTCACCCTCCTGTCGCGTCTCAGGGAAGCCTGCTTGCAGAACGCCTTGGTGGAAGTCGACAAATTCTGTTCGAACACCGGCATGTCGATCGGGATACCGAAGACGTTTGCTTTTGGGACGCCGAAGGGGTATGAAGCGAAGTTGAGGGTAGGCGGCGCACTTATCGCGACGAAGGAGGAGCTCACCATCGTAGGGTGCCTAGTCGGCACGAAGCGAACACGCAGGACAACGGACCTGCGCTACGACCAGCGCGCAGAGGAGGCCGAACGGTTGGGAGCTCTGCCGATCTCGATGACGCAGAGGTCGGGACTAGCGGCGATGGCAGTTTTACCGGCGGCGACATACGGCTCGGAGTTCGCGCTTCCGACGGTGCGGGGGCTGGGGAAGTTCACCGCAGCACTACTCAGAGGCGTCTGGGACCCGGTGAGGCTGCATCGGGCGCAGGAGGCCGTGTTGGGCATTCTAAACAAGGCCCACTTGCTCGACCCCTACACAGTGCTGCCGTATCGGTCGCTCGGCATGATCGCAGAAGTGTGCCGAAGGAGGCCGGCGTGGAGGGCCCGCGTCGCAACAGTTCGAAAGGCGTATGGCAGCAGAATCCGCGCATGGGGACCGATCGGTATTGCGGCCGAGCATGCGAAAAAGCTCGGTATGCGATGGACGGAAGATTTCGACAACGCCGAGGACGAGGCAGGGAACGTGCTGGGGCTGGTGCGACAAAGCAGGGGGGAGCGAGGGCACACGCTGAGAAGGGTGATTCGCGGCTGGCGGCTAGCGGGGCTTGAGAAGAGGCGGGTAGACTTCGGAGGGGTGCGGGCAGGTGTAGACTACGTCGCGACGAATGCCTACGGGCTGAAGGCGTCGACAACGCTGACGGCTGCACGGGACGTTGCCGAGGTCGTGGCTGGGTCGGTGATGACGGAGTCACATGCTGCCAAGCTGTGGGGAGGTGACGGGCTGTGCAGACGCTGTGTCGAGCCGACGGAGGAAACCCTGGGCCACATTTGGTGGCAATGCCGGGCGTACGAACGGATCCGAGCGCAACACCAGTATGCCGAAATTGTTGGCGCGGATCGCTCGACTTGGCCCCCGTGCCTGCAAGAACACGGGATTCTGCCGAAGGGAAGTCGAGTCAGCATCGAAGTGCTGCACACGTTCATGGCGGAGGTCATGCACGAGAGACGACGGCTGGAGAGGGAAGGAAGAGACCGGGCGGTCGGCCACCCCTGGAGACAACTGCACCCCGACGACTGCCCCCCGCGCCGACTGAATTTCGAAGCGATCGCTGGACCGGGGACCTTCGCGGCGGTCGGAGGAGAGAGGTGGTTCCGGGCGCTGCAACATTGGCTGGATGGGATGTGCTGGTCGGTAGCGGGTGACGTTTCGACAGCGGAGCTCGCCATCGACTTTGAAGTGTACACCGGGCTCGATCTGCCGGGCAGTGTCGTAGCAACGACGGACGGGACACCGTTGAGCATGCGTGCGAGGGTACTCGCGAGGCTTTTGAAAACCGTCGGGGATGCGCTGGAGCGAAACGGCGACGAACCGCCTCTGCCGGGAAGGAAACTGGGGACGATAGGGTCGCTGAGAACGGTGGGAGCCCCGCCGTGCCTCACGGGGTACGAGATGAGGCCAATCTTCCGTGGTGGTACGGAGACGATGGAAGTGCTCGAGACGCAGCTGACGACGGCTCGGCACGAATTCAACGGCGAGGCGTGGGGGATGGATCTTTTCCCGACGTACGGAGGTGGAAGGGCGGAGCGTGCGGCGAGATGGGCGGTGTTCAACGACGCTACGGAGAAGAAGAAAGGCAAGAAGTCGGCAGTCGTCGGAGGGGATCCGTGGTACGTGCCGGAAGGGGTTCCCCAACACGAAAAGTGGGGTGAGCGGGTGTGCCACGAGCACCAAAAGGTGAAGTGCGACGTCTGCAAGCGCCGGGGCAAGTCGGTGGCGTGGTGCTGTAAGGCCCACCACAAGGAAGACGACGGCCTTGCGGTGAAGTTCTGCGCGCAGCACCGCCTGACGCAATGCGCGACGTGCAAGACGATCGCAGAGTGCTGCCGCAACGGACACCACCGGTGCCTTGATCATGGCATGCCGACGTGTGCGCACTGCAGCCGGCTCGCGGATTTGCGGAGTCGAAGGCCCAAACTGTGCTGTCGGAAGGGGCACCACCGGGCGACCGTGGCGAGAGGAGAAGAAGCAGCATCGAAGAAGAGGAAGGCGGAGCTGGAGGGCGCCGCGCCAGCGCCGAGACAGGCGAAGCGTGAGAACGTGGTGTTCATTCTGCAGGAAGCAGCAGAAGGCAAGCGAGAGCCCGCAACATCAACACCGACGTCAGCAGCGAAGGTCGGGAAGACGGCGCCAACGCCAGCGAAGAAGCGGCAATCAGACTCCGCGGCGGAGCCGGTACCGAAAAGACGCAAAGGACGCGTCGATGCGCCACGACCATCGCCCAGGCGCCGAGAAAAAGCAGAAGTCGACGCGCAACCGATGAACCTCGACGAGCAATCGAAGAAGAAGCGAAGCACCAAACGCGCGCCTGAGCGCGACGATCAAGACGAGCTAAAGAGGCGAAAGCATGACACTTCACGTGCGAAGAGATAACCGCGCAGTCGGCGATGCAGATTATCGCCACAGATTCTTTGCATTCTAATCCAAAATATTACACTCGATTACGCTCGATCAGGGGGTGGGTGAATTGGCTCAATTTTGACCATTTGTGGCCATTTTTGCCAGATTTTGGCAAAATGGCCCAGATCTGCCAAAGTTCTGGAAAAATCGGCAAAAATGGCCGAAAATGGCCAAAATCTGGAAAAATCGGAAAAAGTGGCCAAAATCTGCAAATTCTGAAAATTGCCAAAATTTGCTCAAAATCTGCGAAGTGCATTTTCCTGACAAAAGTCAAGGTAACAATTTCCAAGTGGGACTAGTCCCCTAAGGGCACATTTCACACTGGGACTAGTCCCCTAAGGCACCTTACCCAAAATCCAACCTTTTTCCAGATTTCCAAACTGCCTCTCCTATTCCCCCCCCCCAGTAAAAGCAATTTGAGTCTCAACACCGTTCTTGTGTGTCGTCCTGAACGCTGCAGTTCCAACGTACCAACCAACCCGCAGTGCAGTGCAAAGTGTGCAGGCTGCAGATCCACCACACGTTCTACACGTCGCACCGGGAGGTCTGCCGGCTGCAGATGCGCACGCGCGAACGGGAGCGGCAGGAAAAATGCTCAAAAAAAAAAATCCAACCTTTTTCCAGATTTCCAAACTGCCTCTCCTATTCCCCCCCCAGTAAAAGCAATTCGAGTCTCAACACCGTTCTTGTGTGTCATCCTGAACGCTGCAGTTTCAACGTACCAACCAACCCGCAGTGCAAAGTGTGCAGGCTGCAGATCCACCACACGTTCTACACGTCGCACCGGGAGGTCTGCCGGCTGCAGATGCGCACGCGCGAACGGGAGCGCGAGGAGGCGGACCGGGCCGCGGCGCAAGCGGCGGCCGCCGCCGACGGCATCGACGCGGCTGCGGTCGTCGTGACCGTCGACGCGGACCCGCAGCCGGCGCCCGCGCCGCACGGCGGCGAGGGCGCTTCAGGCGAGCACGCGGGGGACGACGGCGCGATGGCGGCGGACCAGACCTGCAGCGACCAGCCGCTGCTGTCACCACGCGGCGGCTCGGTGGTGTGCGGTTCGGCCGTCGGCGCGGCGCCGGCCGACGAGGCGAGCGACCAGAGGCCGAACGCGAAGGCGGCTTCCTCGCTTTGCTGCGTGTGCCTCAAGAACCCGCGCCAGGTCTGCTTTTTCTTTTGTTTCGAGGCGCTTAGGTACCAGGGAAAGCCTGCTACACGGGAGCCAAGCTTCACGTGTTCGGCGGTACTGGAGAGCCACG